>CATIWR010206042.1:0-13447 GCA_949677035.1 Omphalea diandra | reverse complement strand
TATATATATATATATATATATATATATATATTGCAATCTTTTAGACTTACTTTTTGTATTTTTGTTATATTTACATTTCATAATTAATGATATATTGCATTGCTTTTTATATTATCAAGTATTTGATTTTGAATTTTAGATTTCAAATATATATTAGATGAATTATATTTATTTAATATTTACATTTAAAAATTTTAAAAATTATCAATTTCAAACAATCTTGTCTTATTTTATTTGTTCCATTATTTTGTGTCCCATATTATTTTGTTCTAAAAATTTAATACAAAATAAGACAAGGTTTAGTGATAAGACATGATTGGTTCTTGAATTTTAAGCTAGGATGGTGATTTTCAAATCTCCGACTTTATCGGTCGCATGTATGCCCCTACTTTTGATGTCAAAATTTCAATTAAAATATTTTTTACACTAAATTTAGTGTCTTTCTATTCTTATATATTGTGACAAGTTATTTTTATTATTTTATCACAATAAATAATTATTTATTATGATAAAATAGTTTTGTACTAATTTATTGACTAATTAGATATAGTGATGAAAGGATTATTGTAACAAAATTAGTTTCTCCTTATTTATAAATGTCATAAGAGCTAAAAAAAATTAGTGCCATGATTTTGTGATAAAAATTGTGATGAAAATTTGTTTTGTCATTATATTTCCTTTATTTTCATTTATTATGATAAAAATATTTTTTCAGATTTTCATGTTGTCACAAGTTAATCAATTTTCATGAGAATTGTAATAAATTCTAATTTTATTATAATAAGATCACATATTATGATAATATTGATTTCATCACAAAATTTTTATCATAATAACTAAAATTCCTTGTGCTGCAACAAGGTGAATTTGACATGGAATAAATGATGGAAAGAGAGAAATTAAGGTGTTTCCGGTGATAGTGGAGATGGGTTCTTCTTCTTTTTGGCCATTAATTTTGTTCACCATGATGGTTTCAAACTTGAACTGTCGGTGTTGTTTCTCTTTCTTCTACTACCTCATTCAATGCCTTCACCCTCTCCTCCAGCTCCTCCATTGCCTTTGTCGTCCGCATTTCCTCTCTCTAGTAAAGTTTGGGACACCTCTATATAATACTAAAGTCCATGAAATTCGGTGATGCTTAGGACATGGAGGGAGGAGATGAAGGCGAGACTGAAGGGAATTTTAAGCTCCAATAAAGAAGGGACTTTGAGTGTTATGTGTCGTTGAAAAATATCCAAATGTTGATTTTGATTTTATATGATTTTGGTTAACTCTAAACATATATAGATTGGTTTTGCTCTTGAATCTAGATTTTTGTTCATCATATGTTATGGGAGATTGAATCCTTCAATGAGTTTTTTGTTCATTTTTAATGCTATCTTCGATTTTGAAATCTTAAATCAAGCATTTTTTTTTTCTTTGATTCTTTGATTTTGCATCCTTAATTTTTACATTTTTTATTTAATTTTTCTTTTTGGTTGAATTTGATTATTCCATACAGATTGTAACAAAAAAAAAAATGAGTGGAAGGAAAATGATGAGTTAAAGGGTAGTAGTATGAAAATTAAGAGTAATATGAATTTTTTTATACTAAGTTAATAGAAAGTTCAGCAGAGTTTAATGAAA
This sequence comes from Omphalea diandra, assembly GCA_949677035.1. NCBI lineage: Eukaryota > Viridiplantae > Streptophyta > Magnoliopsida > Malpighiales > Euphorbiaceae > Omphalea > Omphalea diandra. Next base: position 11,821 of record CATIWR010206042.1, on the reverse strand, counting down.
ATAAAATGAATAAATGTTTTAGTATAATATATAAAAATGAAGGATAAAACTCAGAGACAACAAAATATTTAACTCACCTGGCTTAATTTCGTTGATAATATATATACTTTTAGCTTGAGTTCGACACTTCACTATCCGCTGTAATATCTAATAAAAAAAATTAAATTATAGTACATAAAATTAGATGTAATTAAAACTTTTATTTTTAATTTAATTCAGTTTTAATTTGTTGATAAATTCAATTTTTTATCCGACTGCTTAATTAACTGAACATTTGGGTCATAATAGATCATGGGCATTAAAAAAAATACTAGTATGGAAAATTCATACATGATATAATTATAATTATAATTATAAATTATTTTAATATTTATTTTTATTAAATATTATTTAATCAATTGAATGATTAATTATTATTTTATAAAAGTTATAGTAAAAAATAAAGTAATAAAAAAAATTTCTCAAAATTTATAATTATGCACAAAAGTAGTTATAATAAAATATTGTCTATTAATTTATATTTTCAATCTTATATGATATAGTTTTAGGAGAAAGTTTATCAAATTTAAATGAAATAATTCATGACAATCAATTAAAAAAATAGTATTAAGTATTTCACAATAAAAAATTAACAGATAATTATATATATATATATATATATATATATATATATATATATATATATATATGAGCTAGTTATAATAAAAAATTATATATTAATTTATATGTTCAATCTTATATAACATAATTTTAAAAGAGTATTTTTGAAAATTAAATAAAATAATTTCTAACAATTTATTATACTATTACTAACTTTTATATACTCAATATTTTTAATAATCAATAAATTAATATAAATCTTGATTTTTTATTTAGGATTTTAATTTTTAGATTTTTCAATTTCTTGTTTATAAGTCATTTAAGATTTTTACATTTCAAATTTTTTACAATTTTATGTTCGCAAAATTTTTATATAATTTATTTGATCTTAACTTTTTATTTAAAATTTTTACTTTAAAAATTTTTAAATTTTCTATTCAGAAGTTTTTTATATGGCAGTTAATATTTCTAATGTCCAATTTATAATTTTTTTTTTATATGATCTCAACTTTTTGCCTAGAAATTTTATTTTTTAGATTTTTTTAATTTCTTATTTAGAAGTTCTTTATATGGCAATTAATGTTTTCAATTTTTATTTATAATTTTTTTTATATGAGCATTTTCTATAATATAATAAAAACAAATGACACGCGACTGTATTATATATAATTATTTGATAAATGACAAGTAATGATTTAAAACTAATTATAAGACTGAAATTAATAATATACTAGTCGATAATTCACACTTTGCGTGGTTATAATTTAATATATTATTTAAAATAGATATAACTATTAATAAACTAAAATATTTGAATAAATCTAATTAAGTAAATAGTATTCAAAATAGATAATATATGAAAACTATTTCTTACTTTATATTTTTTAATTATATTTATAATTATTTTTAATTAGACAATTTATAAGAATATTTTAATTACTTATGTATTGAACAATTAGTTTGACAAATATCAAACTTTTTATTTTAAATAAACAATTAACTAACAAATGACAATCATTTGTCTAAAACTGAATATGATGTCAAAGTTAATTTTATATATATATATATATATATATATATATATATATATATATATATATATATCTCGATTAATTAATAAGTTGAATTATTAAAATCAATATATAAATGAAAATTAAAATTTTATTATTATTTGATAAAAAATTATTGTCAAATTATACCTTTTCAAATAAATAAAATTATAAAAATTATAATTATAATTAAATTAGTTTAATAAATTTTAATAGAATATAACTTTTTGATAAAAAATAAGAAAATTAATAGTTTTATTTTTTTATTGACTATTTTTTGACTATGAAGTTCCTTTTAATTTTTTCTTATTATATAAAAAAATAAATACTTATTTTTATTAAAGTCTAAAAAGGACCAATGCAAATATATTATTAAACTTTTTTAAATTATTAATTTTCTATATTGTTAAACTTTCTAAATTATTTTTATATGAAAAACTTTTTATATCGTTAAACTTTCTAAATTATTTGTATGTGAAAATCTTTCTATATTAATAAACTTTTTAAGTTATTTACATGTGAAAAACTTCTTATATTATTAAACTTTTACTATAAAAACTTTTTATATTGTTAAATTTTATATATTTTCTTTTGGTTAATTGAGAAAACTAAATATTTAATTATTAATTTATTTATGACATAAAAAATAAAAATATATTATATTGACATTTATCAAAATATTATATTGCTAATACAATTGTTTGACAATTGACACACATTCATTTAAAACTAAATTTGAAATTGAGATTTATTATATATATTGATATTGATTAACAGTACTAAATATGTTTTGGTTCTAATTTGCATGTGTGTTTGTATATATTAATTAAAAAAAACAGCACTGGAGTTTCTGGCTTTTATTTCAGAATCACATTGGGCCAACTAGTTTGAAAGAGTGTGGGCTTGGGGCCTTAGGGGATTTTAATCTAAGCCTGGTTCCTTACCTTTATATCCCTTCTTATAATTTTAATAAGCTCTGTGAATCTGATTAAAATAATTTTATTATTTGATAGTTTAAAACAATGATATAAATAATAAAGTCAACTTAATCAATCTCAATTTAAATTTAATTGATGTCATTGAACCTTTTATTTAAGATTGTTAACATTATTTATACAAGTGGTCAAATTAGATGTAAATATTTTAAATATATCATTGACTGAACTTGAGTTAAAAAAAATAAAATTTAATTAAACATGAATTGAGTTTCAAGATTTAGTATTGAACTAAACTCAAATGTGATATACTTTTATTAAATATATTAGAAGAATTTCTATATAATGCGTGCGCACCTTAAACATATTGCTAATAGAGTCTTATATATATATAATTTATATTATATTTTATTTATATTATGATGAATATGTCAAAAAAATGTTGACATATTAATGTTTTTATGATTAATTAAATTTCTATTAGAATATAAATTCATATTTTTTTTGAAAATGATAAGTTTTAATGAAAATATAAATTCATAATTATACATTTTTAAATGATTACAATAATTTCATTAAATTAAAAATAATAAAAACAGAGCGTTTTGTATTTCAAATATACATGAATAATTAATTTAAAAATGAGATAATCTTGTTACCAACTTAGTATAATAATGTATAAAATTTTATCTATAAGATTATATTACCACAATTAGGAAAAAGAAAAAATAAAAAAAAGCAAGTTAGAGTTGGTATTACTTTTCTTGATTGAAATTGGGAAATGACTTGCCACTATAAATTTCGTAATCAAAGACAATTGGATCTATATTCTTCAAAAAAAAAAAAAAAAAAAAAGACAATTGGATCTACCCTACCCAGTGAGAATAATTCTCATCGTAGCACGTCACTCGCACGTGCATGATAGAACATGGACACGAACGCAACTCCACACCACCCAGCTTCCCCACTCTCCGCTAACGTGCAGCCAAAGTTGTAAGTTTTATGGTACTTAAATGGCATGTCGCTAAAATCGCAACGAAATATTATCGATTTCGATAATGAAAATGTGAGTAGCCATTTTAGCATATTGATTTTGATTTTGTAAAATATTACAAATGGCAAATGTTAATATATTATTTAATAAAATATTGTATTTTAATAACACATTTAAATTTAAAATTTTCAATCTATATTATGGGTAATATAAATTATTAAATTAAATAAATTTAAATTATCAAAATCGAATATTATTAATATTATAATTATATTGATAATCTCAAATTTTATGATTTTTATATTTAATAAAATTGAAATATCAATATTATATTATATTATAAAAAATGACAATTTTGATGACAGTGGCATACCGATTACAGCACTACGTGTAGCCGTGGACCCCTCCATGGTACGCGCATATACAGCATAAAAACGGGCCCTATAAATAAATTAATTAAGAGGGATCCAATTAGTTAAAGTGAGATTATTATTTAATTAATTAGCACTAGTATTTATTAATCAATAACTTATTAGTCCAGAATAATGCAACTACAAAATATATGCAGGTATCATCGCCGTCACGTGCGGTGTTTGACAATTTTTTTAAAAAATTTGAGAAAATAAAATTAGTTTCCACTTGGCAGTTTTTAATTGGATTTGGTGACGCGGGCGTTGGAGCTTTATTGGGAGTTTTTAAATTGTTTGCCTAACTCTACTTATTGTGTATTCACCATAATGTCCTAGTGCAATGTAGTATTTACATTAATGCCATAATGCTAAGATCCAAATAAATTAATTGGGTGGGTGGGAAATATTATGGTCACTTTCAATCCACAAAGATCACTGCATATCCCAATGAATTTATTGTGGTTTCAAAAAAAAAAAAAAGAGAATAACTCACCGTTTTGCGTTTGAATATATTTTGGAGTTATTTTTACGCGCTTAATATTTGAAAATTTTCATTTGAATGGGAAAATTTCATGAAAGATAAAATATCATTTGTTTAAATTGTATGGATGATTTGATTAGTTCATAAGATAAGTTTTTCTCTTAGCTTCTAAGTAATGAATTAACTCTTAACAAAATTGTTTCCTAAAATAACTTTTTTAGATAAATTCATTTATTTATTTATTTTATCGCTAATTTATATAATTTTCAATTTATTCACGTATTAATTGAAATTAAATTTTTATGAATAATTTTAAATAGATATTTGTATCTTTTATCACTAATATATACGATTTTATTTTTAATATCTACTTTAAAGTATTTTTGAATTTTTACGTATCAATCAAGATTATTTTTTTTTTGCGATAAGTTTAATGATAAATTTTTGATATTATCTTTTAATATATTTGAAAATAATAATTATCTCTTGATAATGATTTTAAAATTAAATGAATAAATTGAAAATAAGTAAATTTTCTGAATCATTCAAACACTTTCGTTGCTATTATTGATAAGTTAGTCAAATGGTGGGTGTAATTAGATAGACCAAGAACATAAAAAAAATATTTTTAATAACCGAATAAAAATAGTAGTAATTGGTGAATTAAAATAATAATAATAATTATAGAGCAGAAGGGTTGGGGCGTTTCAGATGTCAGCATTTGGAGGATGTTTGGGAAGGAGAATGACGTTGAGGTTATATTAATGCATGGGATAACTTACCCCTCACCCTCCCACTCCCCGTTCTAACCTTTTTCTTTTTTTTTTTTAAAAAAAATTCTTTTCTTTTTAAAATACTAAAAATATATATTTTTTTTAAAAAAGGGGAAAATAATAAGAGCCCAAAAAATTAGCATCCCCTCGTTCCCCAAAACCCTCCCTTGCCTGCATCGTGTCATCCATAAGATTTTACCCAAAAGCCGAACTCACACATTCTCTCTCTCTCTCTCCCCGCCTTTTTTTTTATTTTTTATTTTCTCTCGACTGCTTTATCATCTTTTTCTCTGTGTAGAAAGGGGAAAATAAGAAAGAAAATGGAGTCTCTTGACCCTGCTGTGTGCTTCATGGACGACCTTCTGGACTTCGCTTCCGACATAGGCGAAGATGACGACGATGAATACCACACCACCAATAAACCGACCAAGGTTCTCCCTCCCCTTACCCATAACGGCCTTGTTTCGACTGCTTTTGACGTTTTGGACCACCCACATGACTCCACCCCTCCTCTACCTGTAAGTTCTTGCTGCGCACCGTTCCCCTCCCCCTCCTCTTTCATCCTTTTATATAGCTGTTTATCTCGCCCTGGCTCAGCTAGGGTTCTCCCCGAGTTAACTCGGGTGGGTTTGTGTGTCTCGTCCGAGTCATGTTGCCGAGTCAAGCTACATGGCATTGACACGAATGGTATGCGCACTAAAAAAAAACTGTTTTTAATTTTTTTTTTTTTAAAAAAAAACAAGTTGGTGGAGGGCTTTCGTGTTGGAAAGCCACCAAACCCATGACCCAGCCAGTTGTTGTTTATTTGGATGGACATTTCTGACCTTTGCTAACTCTGGAGTTTTTATGGACACGTGTCGGTCTATCGTCGAGGGTGTTTCTGTCATTTCGAAGTCAAATGGGAACAGTGGTCTTAATTGTCTGTGAGCTGTGGTTCACGAGTTTTGAACTGTACCCAAAATATTTTTGCTTTCCTGCCCCTAGTAAAATCATTTTTGATACGGCCACTCCGTTCAGTTGAAAAGACAAATCACATCTTTAATAATATCACGTGGGTGGCCCACGTGACACTTACACCCCACAACAATGACGACGCGTTCGAGTCTCTGAGTCAGCTCACTGCCACTAATTCAATTTTCCATCTTGTCCTCAGGAATTTGCAGAGGAAGAGCTGGAATGGCTATCAAACAAAGACGCCTTCCCGGCGGTGGAAACATTCGTCGACATTCTATCGGAGAATCCTGGCAGCCTCCCCAAACAGCGGAGCCCCGTTTCGGTTCTCGACAACAACAGCAGCAGCAACAGCAACAACAGTGCCGGCTGCGGCAGCGTTATAATCAATTCCTGCCGGAGCCTCCATGTGCCGGTGAAGGCCAGGAGCAAGCACCACCGCAGGCGGCGCCGCGACATCCACGTGGAGCAGCGCTGGTGGAGCCAGGAGAATTTGAGGAAAGTGAGACGGACCGCCACGCTAGGGAGGAAATGCCAGCACTGCGGTGCTGAAAAGACCCCGCAATGGCGTGCTGGGCCACTCGGTCCTAAAACCCTTTGCAATGCGTGTGGAGTGAGGTTTAAGTCCGGTCGGCTGGTGCCCGAATACCGGCCTGCTAGTAGCCCAACGTTCTGCAGTGAATTGCATTCAAATTCGCATAGGAAAGTTGTGGAGATGAGGAAGCAGAAGCAGATGATGGGTTTGCTTGATGTTAAGCCCATGGAGAAAGGGTAGGGCGATAGTGATTGGGGCGTTTCCCCTTTTTCCTTCTTTCTTTTTTTTCTTTTAGTTGTTTTTAACTAGCATCGTTCGGAAGTAGAGAGTTTGGTGTAATGGGATAGGTGATTAGTGATGTTCTTTTACGGTTTTGATGGAAATTGTAGTAGGGGAATTTTGACTTGCTAGCAAGTGTGTACGGTTGGCTGGTTGGTGATGTTTTTAGAATAGAAAAGCAAGTTAGTGTTTATTGGGTTTTCTTCTTTCTTAATTCTTTTGCTGCATTTGCTTGGATTAGGTTTTCAGATTATGGGATTTGGGGGTAAAAGAAAAGAATTGTGATTGAGGCTTTTGGTGATATATTTTTTTTGGTTTGAGACTTGAGAGTAGGAGTGGTTTTCATGTTTAATTACTCTGCTAACACATTTGTTATGGATACTGGCAACGGGTGAGCTGTAACAGAATTCACACTTTTGGTCCGCTTATGAATTTCCTAATTACAGAGACTTGGGTCTTTCAAGTTCTAAGTTCCTTTTACATTGTTCATGCTCTACTCCACATTGCATGGGTTTCTCAACTGTCAAGTTCTTGATTGGGTGAATGCAAAATTTTCAGTTACTAGGAATCTCATAAAGCGTGTTAGGTCTTTCCTGCGCAAAGGGTGATTCTGGTCATGCAGGAGATGTAGGTTTCTGATGGGAAAGAAATATCCGCTTGGTGGAAGAAGAAAATATTGTTTATCCGTACTGTCATTTTGATGCTGCTAAAAAATTTCGTTCACTGGACGTTTTATATCATTACGTTTCGTCTGGCCCTCACCAAGTACTATTATTAACTTATGCTCGAAGCTGATACTCCAAAGAGTGATGATTCTGATGGTGGTGATGAAGTGGTTGGTTTTTAAAGGCTAAGGTGACTCCAGTATATGGGAGAAACATCATTTGAGAGCAGTTTGCACCTCGACAATTTTTAGGGTAATATTGCATTTTGGCCGTCAAAGCTCGAAAGTGCGTGAATTCGGTTCATGTTCTGCTAAGATTATTCAATTAAAACAGTCATAATTGAGTACATCAATTTTCGGAAAATCATGGCAATTTGGAATGTTAAGCAATCGACAGTATGGATGGGGTAATGCACATGGGTTTGGTTTGGAATGGTCCCAGTACCGGTAGTCAAGGCATTGAATACGTTAAATTATTGCTGAAATATCTTTGCATTATTTGTAAACAAATGACTTCCAGAAGCGGCTAACTAACATGGGTGGAGCACCGATCTTCCCAGTGATGCTCTCATCATGTTCCTGCGTGATTGCACCTACAAATTGATCGCTAATCACAGTTCTCAAGGGACAAATGACAATCTACTTTTTTTTTTCAAGGAAAGATGCATATTTTGCTAGTTGCACTTTCATTTTTTTTTGTTTTGCTTTTTACATTTTTATTTTTATTATAAATAGTTTCTGTGCTTTCATTTTTATTGGGTTTTGTCATTGCACTTTTATTTTTATAAATTATTTTATATTTTTATTGTTGTTAATAATTTTTTTATTAATTAAGCGTGAAAATAAAAGTACACAGAGGATATGTTAACAAAAATAAAAGTTCAAGTGGGCAATTTATATAAATAAAAGTTTAAGTAGCAAAATTCAATGAAAATGAAAGTACAGGAGATAATTTGTAGAAAAAAGTGTAAAAAACAAAACTAAAAAAAATGAAAGTTTATAGGGTAAAATATTTGTTTGTCTTTTTTTCTTTTCTACCTGTTTTATTTATCATATTAATGAGTTGTTTTTGTTGGTGATGAAAATTAATGGTCTAATGGGTTGATAAAAACACAATGATTGGAGGATACATTTCCATCCCATACACTTTAGAATTTACTTAAGAGGTAACAAAATTTGGCCAACTTTATTCATCCGACCAAGAAAAGGGAAAACTACTGTTTGCAGCTCTGTTTTGGTGGACTAGGGTGAGTTAGCCTCAAACAGGAACTGGTTTACAAAATCTCAATCCAAGATGCATGAGAACGCCTAATTGGATCTGGGTTTTTCTATTACTGGAGGAATAATCGGTGCATCATCTAAGACATCTAGTGCCAGTAATGATCGTATCTTCTATTAGACCTATATAAATTCAACGTATACAGAAGGAAAAAGAAGAAAAATAATTATTGTGGTTCACAGCTCTTGCCCTCTTTTTTTTTTTTTTTTTAACTTAATGTGATAATAACATATTAACTAAAGAAAGCTGCATAGAAAATCTTAGGATACAATGAAGAGGAGAAAAAAGAGTTGCGTGCAGGCTTTCAGCTGTCTTCTAGACTAGACTAATAGACACCTTACATGGTGTACAATGGCAGGCAGAGCAGAAGGGAATCTTTTCCATTGACAATAGCCAACCCGCCTTAAACGGAGAAAACAGCACATTCATCATAGCCAAGTTGTGAGGTGATTCGTGCTTTCTTCCCCTCCAACTAGGACAGCTAACCAAAACAAAAAAAAGAAGTCTTCCTTTTAGAAAAAGAATTGCTTGTGACAATGGCAACAAGAATCACAAAGTAAATGCTGGGATCTTAATTTTGCTATCCCAATTTTTGTACCCTTTTGTGATTATTTTTTCTTTTTATAATCATATTTGGAAGTGTGTGTATCCTGTGCACATGAATTTGTATGTAACTGTTGAGAATTTGGTGGTATAGCTTGTACTTTCGGTGTCCTGCTATGATGATAAGGTATAATAAGAAGTTGCTCGGGATTCTGTGTAGCTTTTCCTAGTGGCAGGAGTTGCAATTTATCACCAAAGAAAAAGCTAAGGAGTTATTGCTTTGCAATTAAAGATACAGGTAGAAAACAAAACCACCCAACTGGGGGTGAATGGATTTCTTAATTATAGGATAGGGTAGGGTTCTTTGATTTAATACCAAAAAGATTAGTGGTGTAAGGATGGAGCAAATGCCCTTAATTTTTGTGGTCCTCTCTTGGAAAATGAGAAGGGGGGGGGAGGGGAGGTGGGAGTAATTTTATAGGGTGCTTCCCTAGACATTTTTCTGTTTTTTTAAGAGTAGGCATGGAGATTGAGTGCTTCCTTAGACTGCTATGATGTATTTCTTGCTAAAAAGCAACTGGAATTATGTGACATGGAGTTGGATAGCATAATGGTCAACAGTGGACATGGCCACCACCTCTAATGCATAGCCGGCTGATGTGCCTTCGCTTTTACATATTACTACAAAATTGAGTTGGAGGCTGTATACAAGGCCGGCCACATCTACCTACCAAAGCATTTGCTAGTTCATTGATCCTCTACTCCTTAGGATTAGCTAAATGACAACCAAGTATTGATTTTGTTGCTATTGTCACAAATTTTTTATTGTTGAATTCTAATTGCTTAACAACAGTATTTTTCTTTTTTTTTTTTTGATAAAATGATATAAATAGTCATACGACTTTGATAATCTAAGATATTGATATTAAAAAATTATGATTAAAACCTAACCCAATAATTTGAATAACTCAACTCACTACTTTGGATCCTTTCTGCATGCTCCAAAATCGTTTTGATGTTGTAACATCATTCTAAATGAAGCTCCTAAATAAAATTATTGTAAAATGTTGAAAAATCATATTTATGACACAAAGTAGATAAATAGTATTTCAAAACTAATAGATATTATTCAAAAAAATATGAAACAATATCCATGTAAAGAGAAAAAATACCTATAAAAAGGAAAAAGAAGATATCCATGAAGGAGAATAAATTCATTTATAAAAGAGAATAAAACATCTATAAAGGGATATAAAATTCTACATAATAGAAAAAAAAGGACAAATTTGTCACTAAAATAACATATTGAAATTTATTAAAAGTAATAAATAATAAAAGAAAAAAAAGGAGAGTTATCGTTGGTCAACCAGCAACTACCTCAAATTAAAATTAATAAAAAAAAACTCAAGAGAGAATAATCAAGAGAAATAGCATTTCTTTTCAAATAAAGTTTTAACATAGTGTATGGCATAATTGTTGATTTAATTATTGATTGGATGTAATTATTATATATTATTGCATCATTGATTTAATATATATGACACTTATTTACGTTTTATACGTGAGTTTTTTTTAATTCAATTCAAACTATTCTCACTTAGCATTTTGCTTCATAATGCTATATTTTTCTTAGCTTATTAATTACATTAAAACAACAATATATATAAAATATAAGAGCTACTATAAGTGATTCAAAGTTCTAACAAAATTGTTGAAAGTACTTAAATAAAATTATAGATAAAGCAGCAAGTTAACAGTTTTTTTTTTTTTTTTAGAGAAGCAAGCTAGCAGTTTAGTTCATAGCAAAGAGATGTTGTATACAGGGGTGATAGTGGATCGAATATAATTTCATAAAATTCATACTCGATTTCATTAGAAAATTTCAGATTTGATTCATTATCCAACTCGCTTTAGGTCAATTAGGGTTGAGGCAAACCCTACCCGAGTAATCTTTTCTTTTAAAAATATTATTTACTTTTTAATTTCAAGTTTTTTTTTAATTAATATATACAAACACACTCACGAATCAAAGACAAAATATATCCTTTCATAAAATTATGATAATTTTTTCCTAACTTATATAATTCACACACACTTTTCACAATCGATATATTTTAAATTTATTTATAAAAATTATTTTAAATTTTTTCTTATACTTTTAATGTATTAATTATATTTAATACAAAATAAATAAGCGTGCTCATGATGTTTTTCAAATTTATTTATAAAAATTACTTTTAATTTTTTTTATACTTTTAATGTCTCAATTATAGTTAATATAAAATAAATAAGCCCCCCACACACACATATATATATATATATATATAT
>CATIWR010205999.1:0-33199 GCA_949677035.1 Omphalea diandra | reverse complement strand
GTGAGTCGCGAATCAATGAATAAAAATAATAATTATATTTTTATGGCACAACCAATATAAGAATATCATTATGATACATTATAAGTATAACAATTGATATGTAAGTGCAAATGCAATAGATTGACTTTTGTCGTGACCTTGCCAGGTAAACACTGCTTCTAGGAATTTATGTGATCCAAGTGACGTTTGATTTTTATTGGCTAACATATAAGAAGTGAGTCATTTGACCAATAACATGTGCCAATATGACATATTGGTCACTTTTCCATGTGATTTGCAAGTGTTTGACAAGCCAATCACAACACCATTTTAGTTCCATAAGTAAGTGTTCATTCACAATGGTATACCAAGTAGTCATTAAAAGCATATAATTCTCACTTAACTTGTATTCATATGTAAAGTGTAACAATTCACGCTCATATACATGTAATAGAATATAATCATGTTATAAAACTATCACATATACACATTATAATCTATTTATGGTATTTTTCTTACCTTTTGATGTGACCAACCTTTATGGTGGGTTTGGTTCTCTCTCCAGGGCTTCCATAAAGTGTTGAGATCCTAACAATTGATACATACATGGTTATAAGCATGTCAAAATGATTATGAAGCTTAGTATGCAACTATGGCATGATCCATGTAAGTGGACCTAGTGTTTATGGATATTTTCCTCATATGGTAGCCCAACCTTGCTACACTCTCATAGTAATAACCTTATATACACTTATCTAAATGACTTGATTCTTTCTTTCAAATATATTAGACCCTTAATGATATAATATATTCAAATTTCAAGCCAATATAAGACACATACAAAATGTGGTGAATTTTTGAATTTTGTCCTGCTTTAATGTCAACTCAGTATGAGTACGTCTTACAATCTTGGGTATATCTTAAATTATACAAATCCAATTGCAAAAATGATCTTCCAAAAGTTACAAAACACATAAAGGAACATTTTTTTTAAAGTTTTAATCTTTATCTATTTTAGTCTAGAAAGTCACAAAAATAAATGATCAATCTCGGGGTGAGTAGGTTTTCAACATAGTGATAATCAACCATAATGAAGGGGCAATATCTCAACAACCATGATAAATTTGGCAAAAATATTTCACATACATGTAGATCAGACATAAATATATAATTTTTATGTTTGTCACCTCATTAAATTATAAATCTATGGCCATTAAATTATTGAAAAATAGAATTATAAGGTAGATGAGGTTTCATCAGTTTCAGGGTCAATCGTAATCAATGGGTCATATTTCTTTCCATATAAAAAATCAATCGAAACTGCTATATAACCCTACAAATTTATTGTTTTGCACTTTGTCTAAATTCGAACATAAGGTCATCAAACTATAAGAAAATAAAAAGACTAAGGTGATTTTGGTTGGTTATGAAACAGACCTAATGAAAGAGCCATATCTCCTCACACACACAAAATCAAGCAAAAATATTTTGCATGCATTTTGATGGGGCACAAAGCTACAACTTTCATATTTTTTTCTTTCCCTAATTTCTCTTTTAGGGCTAGAAATCGTAGGTACAAATTTTGCTCTAACAATAAAACCAACACAATAAGCTCTTATTTCCTTGAATTTCAACTTTTATACATGAGCTCTACCTTAAATAATCCATAATTCTTGCAAACCATGCATGATTAACAAGCAATGAGTGATTAATTTCATATACGAAGAAGATAAATTAACTTACCTACTTTTCCAAAACTAGAAAACCTTAGGCTTCTTTCCTCGACAACTCAATCTTCTCTCTCTCCTTCTTCTTCTTATTTTCTTTCTTTCTTCCATGCTCTCTCTTACTTCTACTGCTCCTCTCATTCAATCTTTTTATTCTAGTCCTAAAGGCTAAAAAATTCCACTTGTAAACTTATTGTAACATGACAATCATGGGGTCTCATTCCCATTGGTTGGAAGTGTACTTTTCCCCTTTTAATCCCTCTTCTTCACCCTTTCATCATCTTTATCCATCTCCTAATCCTCATATGCTCCTTATACTTTTAAATAAGCTATAAAACACTATTATTTATGATGTTATAACATGCACACAACATAAGATAATTTATCATGCAAGTATACTGTTAGACTAGATTTTTCAAACCTAAGTTAAAGCTCTCTTTTGATCTTAACAATATAGATTGAAAGTTCTAATGTCAATTTTTATTGTTTTTTTATAGTTTATAAGAGTTATCTTCAATAGAAGTCAAAATCTCCATCTTTTAGAACAACATCCAAATTCAAGGTCAGCATCCCCTAAATTGCGACAATGACACTGACTGTTATAAGAATGGATGAAGTTGGGTCAGAGAAATTCGCAGTCGCGAATCAATTGAAGGAGCCTTGGTTAAATTATAAAGGAATTCACGGTCTCAGTCGCGCCCTGGACACAGTGATCTCACGACCACAACTTTTGAGAGTGGCTAGAACACATTGGCTATATTTTCTTGATGGAAAAATGAGGAGGTCCCACAAGGACTAGCTGTTAGACACAAGCGGTATTTTTAGCTGCAATTGAAAATTCGCGATCGTGACTTCACCTTGAGCATTTAATACTAAATCTGTCAAGCACATCTTAGATATTTGTTTATAATTTTATAGTAGCATCTCTTTGATGGATGTGGGCTATAAATACTCCACCAAACTTATGTAAATGCAGGAGAAGAACAATTGGTAGTGCCAAAACTCTTGCAAAGTTAATTCTCTACTTTAATTCCTTATTTCTTTGTGCATATTTTGGTGTGAACTTTAAACACTTGTGTAGGGTCTGAGAGTGAGCCCTTGAATAGAAAACTCTTGTTAGGTTTGAAAGTTAGCCTAGTTGTAGAAATTTTGTATAGGTTGAGTGTTAACCTTGGGAAAACACTTATAAGGTTTAGTGTGAGCCTAAACACTAGGTTGAGTGTGAGCCTTAGGAAAACACTTATAAGGTTTGGTGTAAGCCTAAACACTAGGTTGAGTGTGAGCCTTGGGAAAACACTTGTAAGGTTTGGTGTCGGCCTAAACACTAAATTGAGTGTGAGCTTGTAAAACACTAGAGATTGAGTAAAATACCTAATTGGTGAATTGGGGAGTGGATGTAGCGTTGATTAATACCCGAGCCACTATAAAACTCTTGTGTTCATTCATCTCCTACCCTTTCTCTAATCTTTCATATTTGTAAGTTTCCTCAAAAATAAAAACTTCAAATTTACCACCACATCAACCCCCCATCTTGGTGCACTAGGGCCAACAATTGGTATCAGAGCCAAGTCTCAAGTCAAGCCTTAATTGTGTGAGAAAAGATCAATGGCATAAGAAGGAGTCCACTCTCATCTTAATCCCCAATTTTATGGCGATGATTATGCTCTTTGGAAGCATAAAATGGAGATCTATCTTGATAGTGATCTCATCAACATATGGGATTATATACTTGAAGAGTGGAAGCCTCTAATAATGATTGTTGAAAGAGCAGAAGTGGCAATTGCAATAGAAGAATGGAGTGAAGCACAAAGGAAGGCAAATGGGAAGAACAATAGGGCAATGACTATTCTCCTAAGCTCCATATCAAAAGAAAAAACTAGAAGAGTCCAACATTGCCAAACTGCACATGTCATATGGAAAGCACTAGAAAACTATCATAAGAGCATAACTCTTATGAAATCAAGCAGGTTGGAGATGTATGTGATAGAGTGGGAGTTCTTCATTATGAAAGACCATGAAAGCATCACCCAAATGACAAATAGACTTCTATCTATTGTCACACCCATGAAATTTAGAAGGACTCTGACCAACTATTAGGTAAATACTAAAATCCTCAAATCTCTTCTATTTGATAAATTTGGTGCAAGAGTGTGCAACATTCAAGAGTCCAATCCAGAGATTGGGAAAGTGCCAACCGATGCCCTCATTGGTAAGCTTTTCACTCAAGAGATGGCTCTCAAGAAAGATAAAGAGATGAAGAAGCTAGGAGGATAAAGACATAAAGAGGAGAATAAAGCTCTAGCCTTTAAAGATTAAGAAGATTATTCAAGCTCAAGTGACTTAAATGAAAGTGATAAAGAAGAAAAAGAGCTTGCCAAAATATCAAGAAGGACTAAGAAGTTGATGAAAATGAGAAGAGAAAGAATAATCCAAAGAAAGTCATCTTCCTATCATCACAAGGAAAAGAAGAAGACCTTTAAGGATACTTGGGATGATGATTCAAGTGATGAAGATGAAGACGGAGATGAAGTAGCAAACTTTTGTTTTATGACTCAAGAGGACTCCTCTAAAGAAGGAAGTACTTCTTCATACTCTTATGATGATTATGATGCATTTAATGATATATATGATGAGCTTTTAGAAGCTCTCACTTTGAAATGTGACAAATATATGTCACAAAGGAAAACTTACAAGAAAAAAATGTTTCAAACTAGAGGATGAATTTAAATCCTTAAATGATCTTGTAAGTGAGTTGAGGACTTCTAATGAAAAACTTAAAAAGTCTCTAGAGAGTCTTTCTAAGTCTTCATCCTCTCTTAACTTTTTGAGAAAGGAAAATGATTCTTTAAAGGATGAAGTTATAGAACTTATAAATTCCATCTCTAAATTTCATAAGGGGAAGAAAGCTTTGGATACACTTATTGTATTTCAAAGACCTCCTTTAGTTAGGCATGGTTTAGGCTTCAATGAAGCCTCTTCATTTACATCTTCACTCGCTACATTTGTTAGAGAAACAACACCTCAAACTTTAGGTATTGAGGTCATGGGGAAGAAAGGTGATCATAGCACTAAGCCACGTATGCCTAAAAGTAAAGGAAAGGCCCTCTAAGGCTGAAGAGCCAAGGCTCAAAGAGTAAATTATGCTTACATTTATAACACGAAGCATGCTCAACCAAACAAACACAAAAAATTATCTTCTACTTTTTATCACTCATGCACTTGCATATACTTTCACCACCCAAGTATGAGAGGTCCCCCTATGCATACTATGGTTATGCATTAGAGAAAGACTCACAAGTCTAAGCTCCAATGTCATTATTGCATGAGATATAGACATATCAATGTATTTTGCCACATTAGGAAGGCAAACCTCAAATTAGAAGACCCTTACAAGACTAACCCCCAAGGATCCAAATATGATTGGGTACCAAAGCAAAGTGTTTGAAATTGTAGGATGGGGACTCCTTCACCAAAATTCTCATCATGGAAAATCTGAAGGTGAATAAAGATTGCTAATGAAGAAGCGATAAAAGTTTAAATGGTTATTTGGTATCAAGGCATTGATACTAAACTTTTAATGTATCTATTATCCCTTATGTTTTTAACTTAATATATTTATGCAAACATTTAGGGGGAGTTTTAGTGCTTGATATATCTATGTGTTCACTTTCTTGATTTGATTTGATTGATTGATTATGTGATGAGTTGAACTAATTCATTTCGCATTTGAGGTTTTCTACATTTCAAACATTCAAATCAATCATCAAATATCATATACTCTATACCAGGGCCATATATGATAACTCTTAAATTTTTAGCACTAGTTTGTATGTTCAAGCATCTTTAAATGTCTGAATTATTTTTGTTTCATCCACTTTTCTTCGTATGTGACATATTGTGATCAATTGTGCAAAATTTACTTATGCGTGAGTTTGTACAATTGATAAGGTTGTGGTCATTCCCTATCATATTCCCCATTTTCTCTCTTTTATTGCCTTATATTCCTCTCTTATTGATTTTGACAAGGGGGAGAGATAATTAATTGAATATTCAAAGAGGGAACATATAAAAAGGGGAGAGAAAATTGAGATACATTTATATAAGCTAAGACATTGGTCTTATTAAAGTAACTAAATGAGATTATGGATTGAAGGGGAGCAATCATTCTCTTAGGAGCATGCATAATTGATTATTTATCCTTTTTATATTCAATCTAGATTGTCAAAATCAAAAAGAGGGAGATTATTAGACTAGGTTTTTCAAACCTAAGTCAAAGAAACCTAAGTCAAAGCTCTCTTTTGATCTTGGCAATATAGATTGAAAGTTCTAATGTCAATTTTAAGTATTGTTTTTATAGTTTATAAGAGTTATCTTTAATGGAAGTAAAAAATCTCCATCTTTTAAAAGAAAATCAAAATTTGCAATTGGTATCCCCTAAATCGTGATCACGACACTGTTATAGGAATGGATGAAGCTGGGTCAGAGGAATTCGCGAGCAAATTCACAGTCGCAAAGCAGCTGAAGGAGCCTTGGTTGAATTACAGGGGAATTCGTGATCTCAAGCACATCTTGGACACAATGATCTCGCGATCGGGACTTTGAGAGTGGTTAGAACATAACGACTACATTTTCCTGATGGACAAATAAAGAGGTGCCATATGGACTAGCAATTAGACACAAATAGTATTTTCAGCCACAATTGAAAATTCATGAATGCGAAAAGTTAGTAGCAACTTCGACTTCAGCCTGACAAGCTTTTAATGTTGAATTTGCCTAGCACATCTTGGAGATTTGTTTATACTTTTAAAGTAATGTCTCTTTGGTGGATGTGGGCTAAAAATACTCCACCAAACTTATGTAAATGCAAGAGAATAACAATTGGTATTGCCAAAACTCTTGTAAAGTTGATTCTCTGCTTTAATTCCTTATTTCTTTGTATATAGTTTAGTGTGAGCTTTAAACACCTTTTGTAAGGTTGAGAGTAAGCCTTTGAATAGAAAACTCTTGCTTAGGTTTGAGAGTTGGCCTAGTTATAAAATCTTGTATACGTTAAGTGTTAACCTTGGGAAAACACTTGTAAGGTTTGGTGTGAGCCTAAACACTAGGTTGAGTGTAAGCTTTGGGAAAACATTTGTAAGGTTTGGTGTGAGCCTAAACACTAACTTGATTGTGAGCTTCGGGAAAACACTTATAAGGTTTAACGTGAGCCTAAACACTAAGTTAAGCGTGAGCTTGTAAACCACTAGAGATTGAGTAAAATACCCAAATATTGAATTAGGGAGTGGATGTAGGGTTGATTAATACCTGGACCACTATAAAACTCCTATGTTCATTTTTCTCCTGCCTTTTCCCTAATCTTTCATATTTGTGAGCTTCCTCCAAAATAAAATTTTCAAATTTGCCACCAATTCAACCCCTTCCCCCCTCCATTCTTGGTGCACTAGGGCCAACATATACAAACATTACATATAGGTTCAAGTATCCCAAATGTAATGGTGTAAGTGTCATCATCATGCTTATACAATTCACATATCTAAATGATCATTTATCTAGTGCATATGTTCATGTGGTATTTAAAATCATTTATGTAATGAATATGTTCATGTGATAATGCCAATGAATGTGGATAGGGATGTTACAGTCCTCCTCTCTCTATTGTGTTAATTGATTATAAATAAAAATGTTAATTAAGAATTTAGTACTATTATAATTATATTTTCTTAATTAATGAAAGGTATGGATATCATAAGATAAATTCCTCTTAAAGACCTTGATAATTGATGTTGATTATTTAAACTATTGAATTTAATTAGTAGGATTCCTTTCTTGTTTGAGGATAAGTAAATGATTAGTAGGATTTCTTTCTTGTTTGAGGATAAGCAAATGTTTAAACTTAAGGGAATTTGTATAAACATATTTTAATTCCATTCTCTTGATAAGGGAAATGGTGCATAAACTAACACATTTTCTTCTTGCATAGAAACTTTTGCTTGTAAGGGAAATTTGTTAGTTTATGCACCATTTCCCCTAAACTTAAACATATTTAAACCTTAAAATCTAACCTTTACATAAAAAATAAAACCTAATACCTATACAAAGTATTCAAGGTAGAAATCAAGCAATTGCAACATGCTTTGCATTATTTCTCTTAGCCTTTAGAGGATTTTCTCATACCACACAGCCTTTAAGGGCAAGAAACACTTAAAAAGGCATTCAAGGACTAATCCTCCTCTTTCCTTATATTTTTTCTTTTTTTTTTCTTCTCTCCTGCATTATTAGAGATATGTACAGAGTTGCATTATGTTTGTACAAACCCTTAAAAGGGTTATATAGACCACTAGTTAATCTATACAAACTTTTTTTAATGCTTACAATAGTCTTCCTTCATTTTTACTTCATGTTTCTCTTTTGAGTTGTTATGATTCTTTAGTAAGTTTATAAGTCATCTATAGTAAGGATGGAGTAGGTTACAATCACTATAATCCTAATTTTTTATTTTAGGGGCAATGAACAATCTAAAAATGTGTTTTAGTATGTAAAATCTCTCTATTTTTATGTTTTGTTCACCTTTTCTCTTATGAATTTTGGATTGCTATCACCCTATAAACTTTGATTCTTTCCATTTTTGTAACCATTCTTGTTGATTGTAAATTTTTTTGTGCTTTAGTCTTTATCACCATGAGAAGATGTTGACTAGCTAACTAGTTAGTATTAGGTTTTATAGAATGTGCACAATGGAAAAATAAAAATTTTCAACATAAAAAACCCACCATAGATCCATGCAATTCGATTAAATCAGTAAGAAAAATGTGAAAACCTTACCAATTCTAACAAAAGAGGCAAGATTGTTGGAAGATAAAGAGGGGCTTTACATTGATAACACCTTACCTTGATCTTATAGTTGAATATAAATGTTACAAAATGATGAACGTCCTCTATAGGTATCCACACGAGTAAGTACTCTCCAAAGCGAGTAGTGTGCTAGCACTAAAGTTTTCATAACGCTTTTTTTATGTGTTTTTTGAATGTAACGTGAAGTCATTATATATTTATAAAACCATAAAAACTTGTGTATATATCTTAAATATCAAGATATACATGTTGACTATGTATCCTTAAAGATGCATATAAGATAATATCCTATTTAATTTTAACTTAAAATAAAACAATTATCTAAATAATTTAGGTAATATCTCTAAATATCTTTATTATAAATAGAGAAAGCAATAAACACAATTTCACTTTTAAGCCTATTCTAAGTGTGTAACCATGTAGGCTTACATAATGTTGGTAGTGGCCCAAAACCTATTTTTAGCCCATAAGTCATAAGTGACCTCTAATAAGACATTATAGCTATCCAAATTATGTGAAGGTCATTGATGTAACCTAACTTATCTTTCAAATAGCATTGTAATCCTTTTGTCACATTATATCTCAATTGAACATAAGGCATAGATTATGTCATTATTATATAGTTCAATTATTTCTCAATCTTTAAGTAAACTAATGTAAAATGACATTAAAAACCTTTATCAATTCATTCTGGTTGGCCATGCATTCTCTTCTGTCGACCTTATTGAAGATGTATTTCTCATAAATACATGAGGGATAAATTCCTTCTCAATCACTCATATTCCTCTATATGATTTGCTTCATGTCTAATATTAGTCTATATGATCATCTTGTTAAATATAATATTGCACTATATCAAAACATGAAGTTCATCATATTATAATCCATGGTGATTTTCAAGTCAAAGGATTAAGTTAATACTATTGCATGAGAATCATTTATGACAGTTTAGCCATGCAATTTTTTCAAAGCAGGTCGATCCAATACAATGTTTCTAAAACACATCTATATGTGTTTGACTTAATATCCCATATCCATGAATAGTAAAACATAGTCATCAATCAAAACACATTCTAGTCTTTGTTCATTATTATCTCAATAATAATGACTGACTAGAGACAATTTAGAATAAAATGCTATACACTTAATGGTGTTAGTATCAAGTTGCATACTTAATGACCATAACCATAATTAACTATTCCTGAAATTTATCCTAGCCATAAACATAATATAATAGTGATATTTAATAAAAATGCAACCATGGCATTAATTAAAAAAATATGCATTACAAAAAATGAATTGGGGCACATAATTAATAGTTTGTTTGTAACATCCTCAACCCAAATTATATGCATTTTAATTGCTTTATATTTGATTATATGCATTGGATAAATAATTGTTTAGACATATGAATTGGAGAAACACGACGATGACACCTGCACTATTACATTTGGGACACTTGAACATATATGTAATGTTTGTATGGTTGCATGACAAATTATCTTATATTGTGTGCATGTTATAGTATCATAAATAATTGTATTTTATTGCTTATTTAAAAGTATAAGGAGCATCTAGGGATTAGGAAATGGATGAAGGTGCTTAAGGAGTGAAGAAGAGGGATTAAAAGAGGAAAATGAACTTCCAACTAATAGAAATGAAACACCATGATTTTGTCTTATTGTAATAGTCTTACAAGTGTAATTTTTAACCCTTTACGATTATAATTGAGGGGTTATATGTGAGGTATAACAGAAGAAAGAAAGAAAGGAAGAAAAAGAAGAATAATAAGGAGAGGAAGAATAGTGAGCTGCTTAGGAAAGAATCCTAAGGTTTTCAAATTGTGGGACATTATGCAAGTTAATTTATCTTATTTTTAAGATGAAATTAACCCCTCATCACATGTTAATCATGCATGGTTAGTGAGAATTATGGAGTATTTTGAGATAGAACTCTTGGATGGAAAATTGAAAATCAAGAGAACAAGAGCTGATTGTGTTGATTTTGTTATTATAGCAAAATTTTGTACCCATGATTTCATAACACTAGAAGAGGAATTAAGGAAAGTGTAAAATATGAAAGTTGTAGCCTGATGTCTCATATAAATGCATATGAAACAGCTTTGCTTGATTTTATGTGTGTGAGAGGATATATGTCTCATTCATTAGGGCTGGCTCACAACCAACTGAAATGACCATAGTCTTTCTATTTTCTTATATTTTGATGGCCTTATGTTCTGATTTTGACAAAGTGAAAAACATGAAATTTGTAGCTTTATATCCCCTCTAAATACCCATAAATTTATTTTGATTGATTTTCTATGTGGAAAGAGATATGGCTCATTGATTGGGACTGACCCTGTACCTAGATGAAACCTCACCTTTCTTTTAATTCTATTTTTCAAGAATTTGATGGCCATATATTCAGAATTTGATGATGGTCCAAGCTTGAAAGTGTATATTTATGTCTAATATATATTCTTGTGAAATATTTTTGCCAAATCTAGCATGGTTGTTGAGATGTTGTCCCTTCATCATGACTGTTTGTCAAAATGTTACAAACCTGCTCACCCTGGGATTTGGTCCTTTGTTTTAGTGGCTTTATAAACTAAATTAGACAATGAGTAAAACATGAAAAATGTTTCTTTATATTTTTTTGATCGATGGTAGATTATTATCGCAACTGGATTTGTACAATTTGAGATACACCCAAAGAATGTAAGACCTACTCAGACTGAGATGACACTACAACAGGGCAAAATTCAAAAATTCACCACATTTTCTGTGTCTGATATTGGCTTCAAATATGAATATTTATATCATTATGTTGTAGTTTGTCTAAAAAAAAGAATCAAGTAATTAGGATGAGTATATCTAGATTTATTATTGTGAGAGTATAGCAAGTTCAGGCTGCCATATAAGGAACATATGCATAAACACTAGGTCCACTTGCATGAATCATGCCATAGTTGCATAACAAGATGAAAATTTTAATTTATCATCATGGATTTATTTAGTGTATTGAAATAGGTCCTTGAGGCATTGAAGATAATAGTGGGAATAAGACGGAATCGTTCACGGCTTAATCAGCTTGAAGGAGGAGGTAAGTAAATAGCTAATGGTACTATACATGTAATTGGTTAAATGCCATGAACATATACTCAATGGAACAAAATTTTGTTTAATGTGATGATATTGAGGAATACATTGATGAAAAGATTGTTATACTTTTGATTTATTCATGAAACGTTGATAAATTATGACATAGGAATAAAAGTATGAGGTGATATGAGTTGTCAAAGTTATGGGTGTTGTTATTAGGCATTATATTGCTGAAATTTTGGTGGATTTATAGTTGATTAGTTGGAATAATAATACTTGATGTTGTTGACAAGTAACACTATTCATAGCCTATGTGGCAATGATATATAACAGCCTATGTGGCAATGATATATAACAGCTTGTGTGGCAATTATATTTATAGCCTATGTGGCAATAAAATATAATAGCCTGTGTGGCAATAAAATATAACAGCTTGTGTGGCAATAAAATATAACAGCCTATGTGACAACAAAATATAATAGCCTATGTGGTAATAAAATACAACAATCTGTGTGGCAATAAAATATAACAGCTTGTGTGGCAATAAAATATAACCACCTGTGTAGCAATAACATTTGATAGCCTATATGACAATGATATCTATAGCCTGTGTGGCAATAAAATATAACAGCCTGTGTGGCAATAACATTTGATAGCCTGTGTGGCAATAACATTCGATAGCATATGTGGCAATGATATCTATAGCATGTGTGGCAATAAAATATAACAGTCTGTGTGGCAATAACATTCGATAGCCTGTGTGGCAATGATATCTATAGCCTATATAGCAACAATATTTATAGCCTATGTGACAACAAAAAATGAAAGCCTCTGTGGTTATGATATTAATAGCATATGTAGCATGTAAAAGTAAAAACTCTTTATTTCATGCATAGATATGATTATGATGTTATTAATATTTAAACATTTGTTATGTTATTTAAGATTAAAGTATTGTTATGCATTTATTTACTGAGTATACAAGCTCGCATTAAATTTTATTTCAGGAAGAGTAGACTAAAGATTGCGTCCAGTTACATTTCAAAGTTGTTGTCTAGCAATCTAATAGATGTTAGGCTAGTATGCAATACATTAGTATTTTAGTTTGTTTAGCCATGTATACTTTGTTGTAAATAGTTGCTATGTTGTAAACAATAGACATAGTGTAAGAAAAATAATAATAATTGAAATAAAGTCTTTTAATAACAATGGATAGACTGAGATAATTTTAATGATTAGTAAATGGTGTGTCACATTTTAGTGATATCAGAGTAAGTAAATGATTCTGTAGACATGTGTAATATGAATATGATATATATGATATTTGCATTATGTTAATCTTACATGCATTGGCATATAAGAGTATAGATGCACCTGATAGAGTTCATACTGGTCCAGAGGTTATAGATGAGTCTGTTGAGACTATTCATGCATGTGAGCATGTCGACCATGTTGCATAGAATTTTGAGATGTCATGAAATAATCCATCCACAGGTGTAAACCTAAATATCATACAGTTTATTAAGATGATGTAGAGATTTGTAATAAAAGCATATGTAGGACTTGCTATAGATAGGAATTACGATAGATTGAAGAAGTAAAGGGAAAATGACTTTGAGGGCCATACAAATCTTACTGAGGCTGAAGAGTGGCTTAGAAGAATTAAAAGAATCTTGAATAGGCTTCAATGCATCATAGAGTAAAGTCGAAGTATGAAATATCTTTGTTTTAAAATAATGCCTTGGATTTGTAGGAGACTACTCTAGGTAGCTTTACTCAATCGATGACATTGACCTAGATGATTTTCTAAGGGAGTTTGCCAAAAAAGTAAACATCATTGGTATACTTAGATAAGAAGAAGATGAAGTTTTCTAATTGAAGCATAATGATATAACAATTGCGGATTATGAGGTATAATTTGTTAAAACTCTCGAGATATGCCCTAAAGTATGTGGCTACAGAGGAATTGAAGTGCCATAAGTTTGATAAGGGACTGAGGTTAAATTTAAGATTAGCAATCAAACCAACTAATTATACTACACGATTAGCAATATCTTATTGAGCTAAGGAGGTGATCCAATAGAAGAATGCAATTGAGGTTAAAATAAGGAGAAGTTATGTAGGATGAAGTGGATAACTCAATTGGGCAACAAAAAGGGGTGGTTTTACATTGTCTAATGGATTAAGATTTTAAAGAGGTATTAATAATCAAATAGATGAAGGATAGAGTCAACCTAGTAAATTAGCATTAATAGCATATGGTAGAGGTAGCTATGCTGGTTTTGAAGGCTCAAATGGTAAGAAATGACCCATTGACATAATGGGGAAAGGTGTTGCCCCAATTTGTAATATTCATGGAAGAACTCATTTTGGAGAATGTTAAGGACCTAAAAGGGTTACTTACTATACTTATAGATAGTCAGACCATACAAGCCAAGATTGCCCAATGATAGGTGTGATTGGAGGTGAGTCTCAAGTAGTTATGGGGAGAATGTTCATGACATAAGTGAAACAAAGTATTAAATTTTATTTCAGGAAGAGTAGACTAAAGATTGTGTCTAGTTATATTTCGAAGTTACCGCCTAGCAGTCTAAATGAGGTTGGGCCAGTATGCAATCTATTAGTATTTTAGTTTGTTTAGCTTGTTTAGCTATGTATATTTTGTTGTAAATAGTTACAATGTTGTGAACAAGAGACATAGTGTGAAAAAAAATAATAATTAAAATCATGTCTTTTAATGATAGTGGATAGATAGAGAAAATTTTAATGATTAGTAAATGGGATGTCACATTGTTCATCTTCTTTTCAACTTTATTTTAGGTGGACTTATGCCTCAATAAGACAGGGTTTACTACTTTAAAACCTTATCCCTTCTTCATTTTCTCGTGTGTTATGTGATAAACTAAAGAGTGGTCCTTTAGGCCTTTTAGTTATCTTTCTATCTTCCTATGGCATCCTAGCCTTTCCATGGCTAGAGATACATTAAATAATGTGTGAATATGAAGAGTTATTTCAGAGCATTTTTAGATAAGGATTTGAGGTCCAATGATCCCCATGCTTACACTTATTATTCTTTCTTAAGGCCTATTGACCTTTATATAATACACTTCATTCATGTTTTGTATGTTAATATTGTTTGATGACATCATTACATTGATGTTTTATGTTTAATGTAGCACCTTTTACTTTGTTTAATATGCCAAATGATGGATATATATATATATATATATATATATATATAGGCTCCCTACTTTTAGTTTTGATATGATAATATGCGTGGGACATTATTAACATGATAGGATAGATTCCTCTCCCTAAAGATGTAGTGGCAAGCCTTAATTGGGGTTATTTGTGTATTAAGGCTTTAGGGGTTGTTTTGGTTCTCTTATGCTTATGATTTGAGACTAATATGAGCTTCATTTGGTATGATATAATGCCTATTTGATGCATATTTATGATTTATTTAGTTCATTGCATGTAAACCCCATTAATTGCATATGTACACCCCCTCTACTTAGTAAACATTTGTAATTTATTAATGATATGAATGACTTTAAATGTAGTAGATGAATGTTTTAAAGCTATCTAATATGTATTCATTAAATAATATTGCTTAAATTATAAATAATGAATGAAAGATACTCGAAAGTCGAATCCCTAAATCTAGCTGATTTGGGAGTGCCAAACCTTTTCTCCATGCTATACCCAATTCTCGAATCTGATCTCTAATGGGGTCAAGATGGATCGGGCCTTCAAGTTGCCCTATTCAGCTTAAAATCCATCCTCTCCAAAAAATTTATCCTAACCAAAATCAGGTGGTGACTCCATTTAAATCTGCGGGTGATACCAAAGTATTGCCTCATTCAGGTTCACCATTAACTATTTAGCTTTCCATAAGAGTTTCCAACATTGTGAACCCTAAGGAAGGATCCCCCGATAATCGAAACATGTGATGAGGTTGTACCAATGTATGACCTTTATGCTTTTGACTCCTCAATAGTTGATAAAAGGTTAGGAGTCATAAGTAAAATTCCACTCATTTGAGCAGAACCATAAAAATGAGGTGCCCATACACCCTACGTGCACTCCCATGCAAGGAGGCTGTGAGAGCCTCGAGTTTTCAAGGTTGCACTCGAATGAATGGAATTTTATTAGCAACTCCATCTTTTATCGACCAACAAATGTTGAAATGATGGGATTTTTACATTGGTAAGAAACCAAAAAGTGACAAGTGATTAGATCAATAAGGGACCCTTTAGGTCTCATAAAAGTTTAAAGCCCCTTTTTATCTAAATGATGGTCAATGAGGGACCAAGGTGAAACAGCACATTAGTATCATCCCTAAAAGATATGGAGTTGCCATTTGACTTTGGTTAGGATAGGAATTCAGATAAGGTGAAATTTGAATCAAACTAAGTTATTTAGTAGTCCTAATTCATTTTTACCCTATTAGAGATCAAGTTCAAAAATTGGGTATGGCTTGGGGAAGAGGTTAGGCACCCTAAAATTGCTAGAATATTGAGATCCAGTCTTCGAGTATCTTTATTTCACTTTTACTTTTCTAATCATGTTGTTAATTAGTCTAATTAACACCCCTAAGCATGTTCCTAGCGCAATCCAATTAATCATATCAAGTAATCAACAGTCTTAAGGGGATAAGGGTCATACATCATGACATAGTGTGGAACATGCATATCATCCACATCATGCATTTCAAAAAGGGAATGGGGTCATGCAATATAGCATAGGAAAGGCATACATATCATCATCCACATATGATCAAGCTTGGTAATGGTCATTAACACCACTACCCATGACTAAATCAAGATAAACACATATGCCCAAAAGAAGCACACAAGTTAGTAATCATGGAAACACATATAAAAGATAAAGCAAATAAATAAGGTTCATGTATGTATCTCACCATGTCTTAAAGTCAAGGTACCTAAACATATTTCTAAGTCCATAATAAGAAAAGTCCAACATCACATAAACCAAATAGTATTAAAGCATCAAACATGTAAAACATGTACATTATCAAACAAGGGAAATCATAAACATGAAATGCAATGGCACTTTGGAGGATATTGATGGCCTAGGGAAAAATCATGAAAAGAGGGATCCTAAGGTCATTGAACCCTCTCCCTCATTGCTCTTAAAGAGCTTAACATCTATAAGCATCACTGACTACTAAGAAGGTTAGGATACTGATCAACAAGGGCTGAATCATTAGGCCAAAATATATACTTAGCAATATAATCAAAATTGTAACCAAAATGCTACTAACCATAACATGACTCTTAAGGTCTAAGGAATGCTTGATTCCTCATTTGATAATAGCCAAAATGAAATTAAATAAAAAATCCAAATGCCTAATAAAGCATAAGATGAAAGAATACAAAGTCTTGATGCATGAGAACCTCTAAGAAAATCTTCCAACTTGGTTATCATCCCATTATTTGATTTGAGTAGAGGTCCTAGGTCACAAGACCTACCCCTATTCTGGCAACATAACTCCCAAGAATCATATAAAATAGCTTAGGGATCTGAATGAAAAGAAAAGTAGAATTTCATTCTATCCACAGTTAAAAATAAGTTGTTGTGCATGTCTTATTGGTTTCACTCAAACAAATGGATTTTTACTTATGACTCCATCCTTTTATCAATCAATGAAGGATTGAGGGAACATGGGTCTTTACATTGGTAATAACCTCAAGATGTGGCACATATTTGGATCGATAAGGGATCCTTTTAGGCCTTACATTACTTAAAGCCCTAAGTCCAAAATGTTGGTCATTGAGGGACTAAATGTGGGATAATGCATTGGTATCATTCATAGGAAATATGGAGTCATCACCCAACTTTGGTCAAGATAAGAATTTAACAAAGGCAAAACTAAACCTAATCTAAGTCAATTAAAAGGCTCATTTCATCTTTACACCATCAAATATCGGATTTGAAAATTGGATACAACTTGGGGAAGAGGTTAGGCACCCCCAAATCACTCAAATATCAGGATTTAGCCTTTAGGCATCTTTGGTTCACTTTTAGTAATTTAAATAAGTTATTAATTAGTCTAATTAACAGCCTCAAGCATAAATCTAGCAAAATCGAAATAATCAAATCATTCCATTAATCCATATAGGAGGGAGTCATGCATCATGGCATAGGGTTCATTTTGCTTATCCATACATCCATTCAAGCATAATCATCAGGTTCAATGTGCATTACATCTATCCATTCAAGTACAATCATCTATAATCATATAAGATGAGAATCAAGGCAAAATTCATGGTCTAACTCAAGTAATATCACCTATACCCAATGGAATAAAAGAAGTTAGTAATGAAATGATGAAAAACAAATAATAGAAACTAAAAAAAAATAAAATAAAGTCAATAGTAACCATCATACCAGACTTCTAAGTCAAGGTCCCTAAACATACATTTAACGTCAAAGGTAACACATCTTAACATCACAAATCAATATACAAAACATAATGAAAATGCATGAACCATGAACAAAAGGGAAGATAGACATATAATGGAAGGCATTTGGAGGATATTGAATGGCCCAAGGCAAGGATTTCCCCAAATAAGATTGTAGGGTTGATGAACCCTCCTTATATTGCTCATAAGGAGCTAAATCTCATATGGCACAACTAATCATTATAGAAGTTAGAATGCCAAATCAAGGAGGGGGATTGAAGAACCAAAAGCACTATTCACATGGTTTGTATATAAACTCCCAGCATAAGATGAGATCATAAGGTCAATGGAACCTTAAGTTCCTCACTTTTTCATGGCCCTAAGATGATTAAAATAAATCAAAACATCTTATTAGAAATGAAATGAAATATCCTAAGTGCTTTTTAGTATGATAAACAATAAAAACCATGTGAAACATAACCAAAACTCTATTTATAAGTGAATAAGGGTCCTAAGTCATTTAACCTTACCATATTCAGCCATCAAAGTCATAAATTATCATAAAAAAATGCTTTAAAAATAGTGAAATCCAAATAGGGGAAGAAGATAATCTTTTCAAAAAGCTATATACCAATCAAACTAGGTTGTATAGCTCAATATTGGGGTTGTACAACCTATAATTAAAGCTATACAACCTCTATTTTTAGGGTTTTAAAAATAAGTGAAGAAAAGGAAGGGAAAAAAAAAAAGAAGGGTTAAAGGAATCCAAGGTGTTTTCTAGTGGAGTCCTTGCCCTCAGAGGCATATAATAGGTCTAATATCCTAAAAAATGCTTAGGGAATGCATAAAAATGAAAAAATTAGGTCTAGTTCTACCTTAGAGTGAGTTAGCATGAGTTAGGGTTTAGGGTTTATGTGTTTAGAGGATGTTTGGGAGCAAATTTTAGCTTAGTAACCTTAGGGTTGTTCAAGTCCCTCTTCCTCTTGAAATGAAGGGGGTATTTATAGATAATGGATAGGTGCACATGGGTAGAAATTATCTTGGGTAGAAATTATCTTGGTTACACCATAGATATGTCTAGGTGCACATGGGTATACATACAAGCAGGGGTTATACATCCATCTATCAAGGTTGTGTAGCCCTAGGGTTTAAAAGGGACCAGTTTCAGAAATATCTCAAAGCTAAGGTTTTAGGGTTGGTTGGACAACTAAGCATGGCTATATAACCCTGATTTATTAGTTACATAGCTCTGCTTGATAGGCTGTACAACCTATGAACCCTAGCAGGTAGCTTTGGGTCTGGTTTTGAGCTTCTCCAAGGTCTCGTAGGCCCTTTCATCTCCTTTTTTGGCAATTTTCCTTACATTTCAGGGAAAGATCAGTGATTTTCATCATCAGGCTTTGCATCCAAAGGTCTGAAGTCTAAGGCTTATAGTTGTATAGATCACTTAAGGTTTATACAACCCAAAAGGTTAACTATATAAACTACATGAAGTTTGTGCAGCCTTTCTAGGGTGGGTTTTTAAAAAGAAAGAAGAAAAAAGAATGAGGAGGAGGAAAAAGAGGAAAGGGTTATTGGATGCTTCTTGTATATTATCTTACCCTCAAAGGCTCACTATGTTAGTTTTTTCATCCAAAATGTAATGGAATGCTTAAGAATTCAATGCAAAAAGCCTTGTTCTATCTTAGGTTTGAGTGATAATGTAGTGTTTTATGTGTTAAAGGGTGTTTATGAAGAGAATTTAGCAAAGTTTCCCTAGGGCCATCCAAGCTTCCCCCTCCTGTTCAAATAGCGTAGGATTTATAGCGGGAGAAGGGTGCACCAAACCCTGGAATAGTTTTGGTAGCATTGTGTTCATATTTAATCATAGAAAAGACCATGAATGTTCTAAAATTCAGATTTCTTAGAAGTCTATACAACTAAGATGTTAACTGCATAACCCCTTTACATGGTTATATAGCCATGGTGTTTAAGAGGGACATATTTTAATAACATTTAAAAGGGGGTGTAAGCATTGAATTTTGGACCTCTGGATGTAAAAGGCTGATGATGAAAATCATTAAACTTGTCCCCAAAATGCAAGGGGAATTACCTAAGAAAGAGATGAAAAGCCCTAGGAAACCTTGGAGAAACACAAAACCAAGTCGAAGACCAAGCAAAAAGCAACCTACTAGGTTTGATGGGTTATACAACCCATCAAGCAAGCCTGTACAGCTTATAAACTAGTGTTGTATAGCCATGAATAAGGTTGTTTAGCCAATCATAGAATCGTAGCCTTAGGAACCTTGTAGAACTTGCCCTCTCTTTAAACCCTAAGGTTACACAGCCGTAATAAAGGGATGTACAACCCATCCCTGACAACCCATGTGCAAACTTTAATTTTAGAAGGTTCATCTCCCTTTTTATGATTAGACACGTCCATGGTACAACTATAACCATTTTTGGCCTTGTACATCCTTCCATTATTTATAAATACCCTATCATTTGAAAAGGGAGGAGAGGCTTGGAAACCCTAAGGTTACTCTGTTAAAATTAATTCTCAAACGTCTTTCAAACATAGAAGCGCAAAATCTTAACTCACTTTAACTCATTCCAAAGTAGAACTAGACCTAATCTCTTCAACTTTATGTATTCCCTAAGTATTTTGGAGGAAAATGTTAAACTTGTAAGCCTTTCAGGGCATAAAACACACAAATATAAGAATCCCCCTCATTCTTCCCCCTTTTTCTTTCTTTCTTTTTTTTTAAAACCCAGGAAGCGAGGGTTGTACAACTTTATCTATAGGCAGTATAGAGGGTTGCACAACCTAGATTGACTAGTAGAAAGTTTTTACAAAAGATGATCTTGTTCCCTAATATAAATTTCACCTTCTTCAAACCCTTCTTTCTATGATTTTTCAATTTTCCAACAACATAATAGGGGAGTTTAAACATCCTAAGATCCTTATTCATATCAAAAATGGAACTTAAGGATGATACTTAAGAGATTTCATAACTCCTTTACATACAGTGTCTCATGCTCCTTTATTTTTTGATTTAATATGATGTTAAGGTTATATTTTGACCCTCTTTTAACAATAAACAAGTGAGAAACTTAAGGTTCTAATGACCTTAAGAGTCTTTCTTGTTATTATGTTTTTGTTTAGGACACATGATTGGTGTTTTAAGCCCTTCAATCTCTTTCTTTCTTATATTGTATGCTACCCTACATGGTTAGTGGTACATATGGATGTCATGCTCTTTTAGAGTTACAAAACTACTTAGGGTGAGGATTCATCAATCTTAAGATCCCCCTTATGATGAGTTTTACCTTAGGCCATTCAATATCCTCTAAATGCTTTGCATTTCATATTCATCTTTTTTGACTCATGATTCATGCATTTTGATTATGTTTTGCATTCTAATTTGTGATGATGAAATATGTTACCATGGACATTAAATGCATGCTTAGGTGACTTGACTTTGGATGTGTAGTAAGATGGTTGCTAAGGACTTTACTTGCTTTTTCCCTTAGTTTCTTTTATTTTCTTTTCATCATATGATTACTAACTTCTTCTCTTCCATTGGGAGTAGGTATCCTTACTAGTGTTAGACCATAAATGTGTTCTTTATCATCATCCTATGTGTTTATGGATGATTTTGGTATGGTTAAATGGATGATAATGCATGCTTCCCCCTTTGTTATGAATGCATGGGTCTCATCCCTCTTCGATGTTTGAATATGGATGAATTACTGGCAATGCATGTTAATCCTAATTTCCATGATGCATGACCACCTACTCCTTTGAGTTGATGACTTGATTTACCTAAATGAATCATGCTTAGATGTATGTTTAGAGGCTTTAATTAGACTAATCAATAACTTAATCAAGATATTAAAAGTGAACTAAGGATGCCCGAAGGTTGGATCCCAATATCTAGTTAGTTTAGTGGTGCCTAGCTTTTTCCCTAAGCCATACCTAATTTTTAAACCCAAGCTCAGATGGGGTAAAGATTAATTGGGTATTCTAATTGACTTAGATTAGGTTTAGATTTTGCCTTCCCCAAATTCTTGTCCTGACTAATGTCAAGTGGTGACTCCATATGTACTATCCTTTTTTCATCCCCTATTGACCATAACTTTGGAAAAAATGAGGCCTCATAGATCCCATGTTTATCTAAATCATATACTATGACTATGGATTATTACCAATGTATGACCCCTTATCCGCTTGATCCCCCAATGATTGATAAAAAGCAAGACATTAAAGTGCAGTTGTGAAATTTGAGGCACTCATAGTGGTGACCCACAAAGGACTCAAAATTGACTTATTTAATCTATACTTCACTTTTAATATTTTAAGCTTGTTAATAAGTTAGTCCATTACATTCATATAGCCTCTATACTTCACCACGTATGCTAAATGTCCTTAGATAAACTTATGGTTCTCTGAGCTTGACACTTACGATCCATTCGAGATTAGGGGATTGTAAGGAGGGTTCATTACTCTTGAGCCTAGTACTTTCAAGTATATTGAATAAGGGATCATCATGACCACTCTTAAGCTTATGAGAGCCATCAACTACAACAACCCTATCAACCATTACGCTCATGTAAGACCCAAAGTACCTTAGAATAAGTCATCCACCTTGTTTACATTTCTTCTTCAAAGAAAAGTCAAAGTTCTCAAAAAACATGGTTAGGTATCCCCAATGTAAGTATAAATGCGACCCCGCCCCCTTTATGTAATTATCCCTCATATGTAAATGCTTATGTATTCCCCTTCCTCGTTATGAAAATAATTTTTGTATACATCCTTCTCTCCTTACAAGGATTTTGTTCCTTACTTATACATATTTCTTTAAATGAAGTAAAGAATTCTTCCATTTAGTGCCTTTGTGTATATGTTTTATTGAGGCTTTAACTCTTTTTTATCCTAGGTGACCCTGCGTATTCTTGCGCTATAATGGTATAAGAATAAGACCACACTTAGAAGAGAGCCATTAGACCTCTTGTGAGGGAGGAATAAGGTTGGAAAGATCTTGTACAAAATGATTTATGCATGACATGCACACATGCATCTATTATTTATTCATGCATCATACTAATAACCCTTATCTTACAACCAACATAGCTTTATCCAAACCCTTGTGGAAGAGAAAAGGCAATTGACTTACTAGAAAGAGTAAGACTCTGAGTTCAAGCTTGAAAACCGACTCAACCATAGAGCCAACCATATTGCCAAAGATCGTGCAAAAGATGATGGTTGATTTTAACCATAAGGTGGAAGAGATAATTGCCAAGGAAGTAAACAAGTGTGTCAAAGGGATTCTAGAAAAAGGAAAGAAAGATAGGACTAAAAAAAGGAAAGCACTAATAGAGGTTCCCCAACTTATGGTGATTGATAATGATTTATTTGGGATGAAGAAATACCATAAAAGCAAGCTTGCAAAAAAAGTGGAAAGTACGAGTGTCATTTATGACGAACTCATGGAGAGTGAGAAGGAGAGCATTCAGTTCAATGACTTTGCCAAGTAGTTAGAGAAAATACAGAAAAGTGGAACATACATTGAAGAATTCATAGGAATTCATAATTCTAAAAACTATGTCCATTTGTATGTGTTAGTCATCAAGGCATCTGGTGTTTCGATTGATACCATGTTAGAAGTTTTTTAGTTATCATCAAAAGGGTTTGCCAAGCATGGTACTTCAACTAGCCAAAGGCATTTATAGAAGAATGAAAATAACTAATAAAAGCTTTTGAGAGGCACTATGTGTGTAATTCAGATTTAGAGTTTATATAATACTTAGAGTTTTTAAAGCAAAAGACTGATAAGAGTTTCAATGATTACATTAGGAGATAGAGGAAAATAACTCTAATGGCGACCGTAAGACATATAGAGAGAGAGCAAGTTAGGATGATTATTAAAGGGGCTTTGCCTAGTATTGCATCAAAATTCGAGGAATTCTATTTAGAAACTTTGAAGACCTTCGAAAGGTAGGCTTGTAATTTAAAGAGTTGGAATCTAAATTGAAAAGATAGTATGAGGGAAAGAGAAGTGTAGCAACTCAACCTTAGGTCGTGGGAAACAAGACGACAGATGTCAATATGGTAAGAGCACTAAGACAATTCATTAATATAGGCATGCCACTATGCAAGGCATTTGAGAGGCTACAGAATAAGGAAGTGCTAAAGCCTC
The DNA here is from genome assembly GCA_949677035.1 of Omphalea diandra. Lineage (NCBI taxonomy): Eukaryota > Viridiplantae > Streptophyta > Magnoliopsida > Malpighiales > Euphorbiaceae > Omphalea > Omphalea diandra. The sequence goes on along the minus strand of CATIWR010205999.1, from coordinate 8,933 downwards.
TAGGACCGAGACTACCTTCTAATCTGCTGCATAGGGAATATGATGCTAATACTTACTGCTCTTTTTATCAAGGAGTAAGTCACAGCACTGATGATTGTTATAGGTTGAGACACGGGATTCACGATCTCATCGATAACAAAATCATTATCCCATATAATTTTAAGAGGCTTAGCATTTGAGGGAACCTTCTCCCAAACTATCATAATCTTCCTCCCCCAAATTAAGGAACATTCATGATAGATTCTAAAGGAAGTTATTATTGCTACTATCGAGCAAGTCATGAATGAGGTTCTAGTTATTTGTACTATCAATCCATGGGAATGCTCATATGAGGAGACATAGGAGGTGTGAAGGAGAAGAATGATACAACAATGGGAGGAGAGTGATAGAGAAAAAAAAGCTAGGTAGGTGAGTCATATGACTCGTATAGGGAAATACTACCCTAACAGGGAAGCCCTCAAGGAACTGAGGATTAAGGAAAGGGTAGATGAACTCATTATAAAGGAGAAGGAAGATGATAACCCCATTGTGAAACAGTTGAAGTAAATGCCTACCTAGATCAGTGTGTGGGAGCTACTTATCAACTCTCAATAACATAAAAGGGCTATAGTGGATGTTTTGTCTGGCTTAATCATTGCCTGTGAAGACATTCTAAAAGATGTTATTGCATCAGTAACTCATAAGGGTAAAATCTCTTTCTTATATGAGGATCTACCAGTAGAAGGAAGGGATCACAATCTAACCTTGTTCATCCAAGTTGAGGTAAAAGGTAGGCGTACATAATGTGTAATGGTTGATGATGGATCTAGGATCAACATATGTCTGTCGAAGTTACTGCATAAGTTTGGTTTGTCTAAGAAAGATTTTGAAGCCTCTGATAGTGTCATTCAAGCTTATGATGACAGCAATAGACTGGTTGCAGGTGTGTTGAAAACTGTAGTAAAGATAGGCATAGTGGAAGTAATGGTGGAATTCACAGTCTTCGACATCCAAGTCACTTTCTCACTTTATTAGGAACACCATGGTATCACCCATTGGGTGGTGTACCTTTCATTGTTCACCAGAAGGTTAAGATTCCTTATAAAGGAGAGATCGTGACCATCTGTGAAAGGTTGAAGAGATTGTGTCAGTTTTGAGAATGGTTGTTTTACATCTTCAAGGGTTTCAGGTTGTTGAAATAACTGACAAGTGGGTTAATCCTAAAGTTATGGGGATTGTGAAGAACATTAACTTTCTTCTAGGATAGGGTTTACGGAATAATTCTACTAATATGTTGAAATTCTTAAAAATCCCTACTCATACTATAGAAAAGAACTAGGGTATCGTGGTAAAGAGTCTGGCCTAAAAGTAAAGGACTTGCGCAAATCGCTATCAAATATCTTTATGAAAGAAGAGAAAGCCACTGACAAAGTTGAGCAAAAAGTTTCTGAGGAGGAGGAGCCATTAGGTGAGAAAATAGATGAGCTTGAGAAAATCTTTTTCCAGCTAGATGTTGGTGAGTTAGGATATTAGGATTATTAGGACTCACTAGAAATTGAGGATGGCAAGAAAAAGAGAAAGAAGAAGGGTAAGCAAATCTTGGCAATAAAGAATGAATGAGAATAAGATAAGCTTGTAGTCTTATATGGTCCTCAGTTTACATGGTCATGGAATGATAAGAAGAATATCACTAATGAACAGACCAAGCAGTATTTACTGGATCATAAATTTTGGGCCATCTGGGAAGACCATGTAAAAAATGGCCTTAAATTAATGAAGCAAATGCATCCTTTGTGGACTCATAGTAGGAATATACTGGCCCATGCAAGTTTATTGAAGTTGTATATATAAGGGAAAAACTAAAAGATGTTAAGAGCATGATTGTGAACTTTATTAAAAAAAAGAATGGGTGATAAGGAAATGCAAGGTCCTTTGATAGAGACTAAGCCAACAATGGTGGAAAATCAACTATTTGGGCAAATTTTCTAAAGATTAAGCTGACAAATTATCATATGAAATAGAGTTTTAAGGTTGTCAAGGTTGTTACTAGTATAAAGAATGGGAAAAAGATATATCCTTTGCAAAAAGTTGATCTTGAAGTTCTAACTAATGAACTAAAGAGTAAATAAGAGGAAAAGGTTCAGGCAAATTAGGCTCCAATCAACCAACCAGAATTATAGGACTTCCTTACTATGACTGATAGTCTTTTTTCTAGTCTCTTTGAGGATGATGATGTATTTCTTTCTAAGTTTAAGGTAATGAATGTTGAATTTGTTTACTTGTGTGATGTGTTTCTTAATGGTAGTATGCATAGCATGCATCATTTCATAAGTATATTTAACATTAATTCTATGCATACTACTGTATTTAATCTTGGCACATAGGAAATCCAAAAATCTTATAATCACTAGTGACGTCACACCAAAGGAGTGAAGGAAATTTGAATAGCTACTTAGGAAATATCAGAGGGTTTTTGCTTGGACGTATGAAGACATGCCAATGGTTAATAGGCAAATTGTAAAACACAGAATTTTGACCTGCCTACACATGAAACTAGTAAAGTAGAAGCTTCAAAGGATGAGGCTTAAGTGAGCTCAACTTGTGAAGGAAAAGGTAGCAAAGCAATTGAATGCTATGTTCAATAAGATGGTGGACTACCCTGAATGGTTAGCGAATATAGTGTCGGTACCAAAGAAGGATATGAGGGTAAGGATATGCATTGACTATAGGGATTTAAACAAAGCATGTCCAAAATATGATTTTTTTTATCACACATAGATGTACTAGAGCATAATGTTACAACATGAATTATGTATTCTATCATGGATGGATTCTCAAGGTATAACCAGATTTTCATGGTAATCACAGATAAGGTGAAGATAGCTATTAACATAAAGTGGGGAATGTACTACTACAAGGTGATGCCATTTGGGCTAAAGAATGTGAAAGCCACGTACCAATGAATGGCAATGTTATTTATATATGACTTGATCCATTAAGAGGTGAAACTGTATGTGGATGATATGATGGTGAAGTCAAAAACTAAGGAAGGGCACTTTGAAGCCCTAGAGGCATTTTTAAAGAGGGTCGATGAGTATAACCTGAGGTTAAATCCAAAGAAGTGTGTATTTGGGCCCACCTCCAATAAACTGTTAGGACACATGATTAGTGAGAAAGGAATCAAAGTATATTAAAAAAAAGGTAAAGGCTATTCAAGTTATGCCCACACAAAAAATAGAGAAAGAGATTCAAAGGTTCTTGGGTCTCTTATAGTACATTAGCTATTTTATAGCATGATTAATTCCCATTTGTTAGCTAATCTTCAAATTGTTAAAGAAGGATTAACCATTTGAGTGGAATGGATAGTGTCAAAAAGCATTCAAAAGAATAAAAGAATATTTGACTGACTCGTCTATATTAAAGCTACCAAAGCCTGAAAAACCATTGATTTTGTATCTAATAGTAAAAGATACCTTTGTCGGTACAAATGTTGGCTTAGGAGAATGAAATAGGGAATAAACATACAATGTACTATCTTAACAAGAAGTTATTATCCTATAAAATGAAGTATAACTAGGTGGAGAGGACTTGTCTAGCATTGATTTAGGCAATAAAGAAGTTAAGGCATTATTTTAAATCATATTCCATAGAGGTGGTTTCAAAGCTCGACCCAATTAAAGACTTGCATGAAGCTCCCTCTTTTATTAGAAGATTGGCAAAATGCTTGATCTTGTTGATCGAATTCGATATTAAGTACGTAGCTAGGAAGATGATTAAGGGATGGATAATTTTAGAGTACTTGGCACAACAACCTCTCAAAGAAAGATAATCTAAACTTCTCCAATTTCTAGATAAGGGGTTAGGAGCAATTGAGCCTCAAAGGTGGAAAGTATACGTTTATGGGATTTTAAATAATAAAGGGGCAGGTGTAGGAGTAATTCGGATCTTATCGAAAGGAAAGCTATTCCCTATAGCTAAGAAGTTAAACTATAAGATGACCAATAATATGGTTGAATATGAGGCTTATTCACTAGGACTCGAACTCTTAAAGCAAATAAAGGTAAGGACAACAAAGGTGTTTAAGGACTTGCTACAAATCATTTCATAAGTAACAGATGAGTGGGAATTGAGAAAATAATGTTTAGGCTCATATTTAGAGCATATGAAAGGGTTAGTGTAGAATTTCCAAAGGGTCACATTTCATCATCTGCTAAGTGAAGAAAATACAATGGCTGATGCCTTGACCACTTTGGTCTCTATGTGGGATGGACAAGAGGTGATGCCCATGAAGCCATTTATCATGCTTCAATATAGGGTGCCAAATTACAAAGATACAAGAGTAATACGAGTATCAATAGAGAATCACCTCTAGTATTTTGATATACAAAGGTATTTAGAAAGCATGAATACCCTAAAGAGGATAGGAAGAAAGATAGAGATGTGATCCGAAAGTTATCTTTGCAGTTTATGATCTACAATGGTGTAATGTAAAAAAAGATGACTGATGGAGTGCATTAGCAATGTTTTGGCTGAGTAAGAGGCTTATAAAGTCATAAAGGAGGTGCATGTAGGAGTTTATGGTCCCCACATGAACGGAAAGATATTGGCGAAGAAAAATCTAAGGTTGGTGTATTACTAGACTATTATGGAGCATGATCATATTAAGAAAGTTTTGAGTTGTAATGAATGCCATGTTCATGGTAATCTCAGTCATTTATCACCAATGGAGTTGTAGAATTTAACATCACATTAGCCATTTACAACATAGGCCTTCAATGTGATTGAAGAAATCAGGCATGCTTTTACAAGGGGGCATAGGTATATTGTAGTGGCAATGGATTACTTCTCAAAAAGGGTAGAGGCCGAAGCCTTTGGTAAGCTAGGGGCAAAGTAGATGGGATGATTATGTTGCCCGTAGACACCAAGAAGGGGAGTTGAATTGGTGTATAAAAATTTCAACAACAAAGAAAAGGGGAAGAAGAAAGAGTAGAATGGAGATAGTTGATTTATAGTGGTTCGGGTATAATTGACCTTATCCCCAATTAACCAATTGGGTATTTCACTATCTCAAGGTGTTTTCAAGCTCACACCCAACTTGTACAACTTGTGTTTTGATGGCTCACACACAACCTTACAATAATGTGTTTTTAGGCTAACACATAACCTCACTCAAGTGTTTCACTAGGCTCACACTTAAACCTTTCTTGAAGTGTTTTTATAGGTTAACACTACAACTTTACAACTTAGTGTTTAACGCTCACACCTAACACTTACAATTTCATAAAGAAAATTGAAGAAAATGAGTAGCAAAGATTGAGAGCTTTAATCACTTGTAATAAATTCCTTAGCAACCTTATTCATGGTTGTTTGGTGTGTATTTATAGCTAAACTTCAACAAAGAGACGTTGCAGATTATAGCTCATCAAATATTTAAGACATGCTAGACAGATTTTACATTAAATGCTTGTCAAGATGAAATTGCGGTCGCTACTACCATTTCGCGGTCGCGAAATCCAAATTCCTTAAGGGAAACCCCGTTTGTGTCTAACGGCTAGTCCACATGCCAGCTTCTGATTAGTTGACTAGAAAAATATAATTGTTGTCTTTTACTTACTTTTAGAAGTCGTGGTCACAAGTTTTTTTTATACAGGATGCGACATAGGACGTGAATCTATCTGTCGAAGTGGTCATCTTTCTTCCTCAGGATTCGTGGTCACTACCAACAAGATGCCTCTGCAAAGTTTGACTTCCAACAATTTTTTGGGGCACTTGTCAAGCTGTGGTTATGGACTTGCTTCCCTCTTGAGCCACTTTGAAATTCGCGGTCACGACTAGGGCGTGACATTCACTACGAATTCGTCTGTCACATTTTATGCTTTTTCTTTTCCATAGGTCACAGCCGAGAATGGCTCCGCGATTTCGCCTGTTTGAATTTTGGCATGTCTTAACATGAGTCGCGGTCGCGAATCCTAGATTGCGGTCGCGATTTATATGTCACTTTTGAGTTTATCAACTCCTTTCATTTCTTCTTGAGAGATTTATTTATTTCTATAAAATCAACACTTATTTGAAATATTAGTGATGGTCAATCTTCTTTGTCAAGATCAAAAGAGGTTCTAGACTTAGGATTAACCATCCTAGTTCAACAATCTCCTCCTTTTTTATTTTGACAACCTAGATTGATCCAAAGTGAAAAATAAGTGCAGAAAAGTAAAATTGAATCATAGCTTAGCAAAGATTTCTAAGTGTAAAGTTAAGTTACTCCTTAATAATTGCTCCCCCTTAACTTATGCACTCATGCACTTACTCCCCCTTAAATAGTTATCTCTCCTTTGGATTTTATAATTTTTCACTCATATCTTATCTTATTTTATCTCCCCCTTTGGCAATATCAAAAAGGCTAGATAAGACGAAAGATAATTAAAGGGAAATTTAAGCATAAGTAGGAACAAGAGGCAAAAGTATATAAGGAACAAACATTGATCATAAAGATAAAAGTAACCGTTTAACACAAAGAGATGCAAAAAAGAACAAACTTTTATAGATATACTAAATGTGAGATCACAAGTTTGATTACAAAAGGTAAACAAAGAAAAACTAAGTACTAAAAGAAACCTAAAAACTAAAAAACTGGAGAATCACTGTCGTATCCAGATGAGTCATCTGCGGCCTCTTTGAGGCCACCTTCAGCCTCAGCTCTATCTTCCACACCTTCACCCCTATCTTGTGTATCGTCAAATTTCGTAAAGTCAGGGAAGTGGCAGGGAGGAATTCCAAGGTTTTCTTGAAGATCCACCATGTCGCTGTAGAGGTGGGAGAGGAATAAAGATCATCTCTTCATCATCTGCATAAGCTTATCAAGCTTGTTGTTGATGGTGGAGAGGGATATTTTTGCTTTTGGCTTTGCTGGAGGAGCAGAAGGGATCGAAGAAGGAACCTCTTCAAGATGGAGGCGCTTCCTCTTACATGCGTGAGAGCTCTCCACTCGTTGTGCACCATAAGTGCCAAGCAGATAAGCGTAAGAGTCAAGATGTATCACCTTGGCATTAATGAGGTAGGTGAGATCCAAATAGTTATGTGAAGTCAGATATTTTTTAGTGAGAAGTTTTTCCTTCTTCTCATCTAGAGCGCCCACAAAGCGATAGATAGCAGTGACATTCAATGGAAGCAAGAATTGACTCATCGGCTTGGTGCTCATGTGAATCAATTAATCCACTAGATACTTGTCAATCTGAATAGGTTTGTTCTTTACTAGGCAAAAGAGGAACGCAATATCCTTCTGTGAGACTTTTTTGTTCCCATCACCCCTTGTGTTGATGGAGAACATGATTATTCGGTGGAGAATCCAGAATGGTAAGGTCTTGATATGCTTTGCCAAGGAAGACCGTGGGTCGTGCTTAGCCTCTATAAAGATCTCAGCCCAAAATTCTGAATAAATTACATCGAGAGCAGCAATGACAAAAGGAATGTGCTCACCGATTTGAAGAGTAAAGAGGTTGGACAACTGCTCAAAAGTGATGAAGTAGGGATCACTGAAGGCCCAAAACATCATACCATACTACCCTGCTAGAGACTTCATTTTACGACTTAATTGAATCGTGTACATAAACTCCTGAACTATCTCCTCATATCTGAGTTTTGCATGAAAGATAAAGTCATTCCAACTAAGGTTGGATAGGAATACTCTGATTTCATTGGTGAGTCCGAGGGACTCTAGCAAATATGAAGATGGAATCTAATTAGGGAGGATGGTTTTGGAGAGATTGGCTTTGTACATCTCCTTTTCTTCATGAGTGACTCCCTTCATGTTGAGAAGAGAAGGAAGAGTAGAGGGTTGTGCTATTCCCTTGCCCTTGTCTGCTCTGGATGCTTTCTTTGGTGCCATGAAGAATGCTTGAGAAATAGAAGGAAGATTTGAGAGATTAGGATATTTGGAGGTTTGTAATTTGAAGTTGTGATGAAATCGCCGTTTAGGGGTGGTATTTATATGCTTTAAGGGGTGTGAAAACGGTAACAAATAGCTATAAATTGTTTAAATGAAGGGTTGGCAACAGTTGGCAATCAAATCTCATAAATCTTAGTCGGTTACTATAATTCGCATCCATGATTTCCTCAGTCGCGACTGCGAATTCCAAAAAATGTGAGTAACAGACAAATTTTCCTCAAGAATGCGCGCTGTAACTGTCAAAACTTTGAAATTTTCACAAAATTTGCGATGGAGAGTGATTTTTGCAACCGCAAATTGACATTTGACAGCCGGTAAAGTTGACTTGTAATTCGCGACCGCGAATTGTGAGTCATTAAGGATAAGAATGAAAATTTTGAGAAAACATATGATCCCTTTGAAACAAATAATAAAACCTTCCATATCAATCATCAATCAAACATATCACACAAGATCAAACAAGAATTTTCACTCGAGGGAGCTTCCATCAAGCATTCCCAATTCTCTCTTAATGAAGTGCATCCTCTCTTCATTTAGAGGTTTAGTGAAAATATCTGCAAGTTGATGATTAGTGTCAATGAATTCTAACACATCACCTTTTTGCACATGATCTCTAAGAAAGTGATGCCTAATATCTATATGCTTACTTCTAGAATGTTGGATGGGATTCTTTGAAAGATTAATAGCACTAGTATTGTCACATTTGATAGGAATGTGATCAATTACTTTACCAAAGTCCTTTAATTCTTATTTCATTCAAAGAACTTGGGTGCAACAATAACACGCCGCCACATACTCGGCTTCCATGGTGGATAAGGCAACCTGATGCAAATAGCCAAGGCAGGTTAGCAAAGGATCCACTTCAAATTCAAGGTCCAATCACAAGAGGAAGGCTAAAGAAATTTAAGGAGGCAATTGAAGCATTCATGCATCAAGGAGTTACACTTGGATTAGCCCAATAAGAGCAAAGGATGTGTGAAGCCCAATTAAAGGCTGATGGGAGCTAAAA
>CATIWR010205968.1:0-15667 GCA_949677035.1 Omphalea diandra | reverse complement strand
AGGATGAATCCTCGTAAGGAAGGAGAGAATGATGCAAATATCCAAGGCTAGTCCAAAGATCCGTTTCATCTTCATGGCCCAATCATAAGGGGAAGGCTCAAAAGATTTAAAGAAGCAATTGGGTTATTCATACAATAAGGAATAACCAATGGGCTAACCGAAGAAAAACAAAAGAAGCAAAAAGCCTAATTGTTTTGGAGATGATAATATGGACTCTTCAAAGGAAGCCTTTAACTTGATCCATTAGAGCCCAACATATGGAAAGGCCTATGACCTAAGTATGAGGAAACTTCCTCATTAGTTGAATTCCCCTCTTAAACTAATTAGGAAATTTGTATTTACTTATATAAGAAACTTCTTTTATAATTAGGAAGATATCTAATGTATCTTTTAGTTATTTCCTATTTAGCTTAGGAATATCCTTTTTCCTAAATAGATTAGGCAGATTTCAAAGACTATTTAGGAAGTAATTCTTAAGGTTTCTAGAAGTTTTGTAAAGGCTATAAATAACCCTTCTTATTTAGCCAAATCAATGAAAATTGAAGAATATTTTTTTTAGGAAAATAGCTTGTGAGAGTTAATTCTCTTCTTGAGTTCTTAATAGGACTTGGTGAGATTGTTAAGTGAGTTCTTAATTATTTCACAAACTCATTTAATCTAGGTCTTAAATTACTTAGTTAATTTAAGGTTGAGATTAACACCACTTGAATCTTTATAATTCAGGTTGCTAGAAATAAGTTTTCTAGAGGTCTAATTGGGATTTAAGAGTTTATCTTGTTTGATCTTTGAATTAAAGGCTTGGGACTTGTGCTACATACGAATAAGGAACCAAAAATCAACCTCGTTTGTATCAAAAATCTATAAGATAGGATAGATATCATTAGCATCATCATCACTATCTTTAATGAATTCTTCATCTCCTTCTTCTTGGGTTTCATCTGCTTCTTCCTCTTGGTCACCTTCTTCTTCTTTGGTTTCTTCCTATTCTTCAAAAAAAGGAAGATGACATGGAGTAGCACTAACCTTTTCTTGAAGGTCAACTAAGTCACTATAAAGGTGAGAGAGAAGGAACCTTCTTTTAACCGTTCTCATCACCTTGTCAAGTTTCTTATTGATGGAATAAGACTTAGATTTTAGCTTTACATTGGGCTTTAAAGATGGAATGGGCTTTTGGGTGCCTTCTTCAATCTCTAGCCTATTTCTTTTAGAGGCATAAGTTGTCTCTTGCTTCTCTACGCCATAGGATCCTATGGTATACACATACAACCTAGGATGAATGGCCTTAGCATTGATCAAATATGTTAAATCAAGAAAGTTTTAGGATGGGATATACTTTTTGGTGAGAAATTTTTCATTCCCATCATTCAAAGCCACTACAAACCTATATATGGTTGTGATGTGAGAGGAAATAAGATTAGCTCCTAAGTTTGGTACTCATATGTATCAATTGATCCATAATGTATCTCTTAGTTTGAATGGGCTTATTTTTGGTGAGGCAAAAGAGAAAAGCTAGGTCTTTTTGAGAGACTTTTAAATTCCCATCACCCTTGACATTGATGGAAAAGGTAATCATTCTAAGGACGAGCCATTGAAGTTTTTAGATCATTTTTTGTTTGAATGGAAATTTCAGACTAAAACTCAAAGCACATGTTGTCAAGGGATAATAAGTGGAACATCATCTCTAGTTTGGAAATTAAAAAGGCAAGAAAGTTAGGCAAAATTAATGAAATAGGGATCTCCAAATGCCCTAAAGACAAGACCAATCGTACCTACTTTAGATTCAAACCTTTGGCTATGAGTAATGGTGCACATGAATTCTTGTACGATTTCTTCGTTGTATGATTTCTTCATGAAAAATGAATTCATTATAGCCAAGGTTAAAGAGAAATGCTTGAATTTCTCCCTTAAAGCCAAGAGTTTTAAGAAGGAAGGAGGAGGATATTTTTGTTAGGTTGGATGATCTTGTTAGTGTTGGCCTTGTATCATCTTTCTCTTTTATTAAGATTCCTTTCATGAGATGAAGAGGAAAAGGGCCTTGAGGTTGCGCAACATGCTTTCCCTTTTCTACTTTTATGACTTTCTTAGGTGCTATGAGAGTATTAAAGAAAAGAATGTTGGTGAGAAATTGAAAAGAGATGAGAGGTATGATGGAAAAGATGATAAATGTGGAATAGAGGGGTGTGAAGGAGACTTAAATAGGTAGAGAATAAGGGGAAAATAATTATAAAATGGTCAAAAAAGCATTAAACACATCGTTTGATTGTCAAGTCAATCAATGCCCAACTGTTAAGCAAATCATGGTCGCTACATGTTTATTGCAACTACTATTTATGAAATTTCTAAGTGACGATTAAGATTTTCTTGGGAAAGAACATCATAAATGATCAACATATTTGAAATTTAAAAAATTTTATGGTGGTGACCATTGATCGTTATAGCAAATTGACAAAAGTTCAAAGGTTTAAGAATACTTATAAGTAATGACCACTAATTGTAAATCTCTGTCGCAAATTATAAGGTAGTTTTGAAAAAAAAATGAAATTAACATTGGACCAAGCTTGATGTGATCAACATAATGTTATGATGATTAATTGAAGCAATTTGGCATTGAAAATCACAATTACAAAAATGCATTAATAGAACTACAACATCCAACACAATAAGTTATCATACAATCACCAATCATATCAAACAATGAATTAATGTTGACAAGTATAATGAAGTGCATAAAGTAAGATCAATTTTCACCCTAGGGAACTTCCATCTAACATCTCTAGTTCCCTTTTGATAAAGTTCATTCTTTCTTCATTAAAGGGTTTAGTGAATATCCATATGTTGGTGATTGGTGTCAATAAATTCTAACACCACGTTGCCATTTTGGACATGATCTATAAGAAAATGATGTCTAATATCAAAATGCTTACTGCTTGAATGTTGGATGAGATTCTTAGAAAGATTTATTGCACTTGCGTTATCACATTTGAATAAAATGTGATCAACATCTTTATCATAATCCTTAAGTTATTGTCTCATCTAAAGAACTTAGTTGCAACAACAACTTACTGCCATATAGTTTGCTTCAGTAATGGATAAGGTAACCAAAACTTGCTTCTTGCTAAACCAAGAAACTAAACATTCATTAATGAATTGAAAAATTCTGGAAGTTCTCTTCTTATCCATGAAACTATCGACATAATCCACATTGGAATGTCCGAGACGACTAAAAGATGAATTCCTAGGATACCAAAGTCCTAAATGTAATGTGCCATGTAAATACTTAAGAATTCTTTTAATGACATTCATATGTGATTCGTTAGGACAAGATTGGAATCTAGCATATAAGCAAACAATAAACATAGTGTCAGGTCTAGATGTAGTAAGATAAAGAAAAGAGCCAATCATACCTCTTTACTTCTTTTCATCGATAGGCTTACTCGATTCATCCTTGTCTAATTTGATAATTGCACTTATTAGGGTTTTTGCTACTTTGCATCAATCCATTCCAAAGCTTTTGAGTAGATCTTTTGTGTACTTAAATTGGTTGATGAAAATGCCCTCTTTGGTTTGCTTGATTTGAAGACCAAGGAAGAACTTAAGCTCACCTATCATGTTCATCTCAAACTCCCTAGTCATACACTTAGCAAATTCTTCACAAATAGAATCATTAGTAGTACCAAATATAATATTATCAACATATATTTTCACAATGAGTGTATCTTGGTTATGCCTTTTCATAAACAAAGTAGTATTAGCCTTCCGTTTTTCAAAATTATTTTGTAAAAGAAATGAACTAAACCTTTTCATACTAAACTCTCAGAGCTTGTATTAAATTGTATAAGACTTTAGTTAATTTAAAAACATGATTTGGAAAGACATGAGACTCAAAACCTAGAGGTTGATCAACATAAACTTCCTCCTTAATGAAACCATTTAGAAATGCACTTTTCACATCCATTTAAAAAAGCTTGAAATTCATATGATATACAAAATGCTAAAAGAATCCTAGTGGCCTCTAATCTTGTTACAGGGGCAAAGTTTTGATCATAATCAATGTCTTCCTCTTGGTTGTAACCCTTTGCAACTAATCTAACTTCGTTTCTTATAATAACACCTTACTCTTCTAACTTATCCCTAAACACCTATTTGCATTCCACAATCGGGTATTCCTTTGGCCTAGGAACAAGTTCCCAAACTTTGTTTCTCTCTAATTGGTTGAGTTGCTCTTACATAACAATCACCCAACTCTCATCATTAAAAGCCTCATTAATAGATTTTGGCTCAATTTGAGAAATAAAAGCAAGATTATTATCTAAAGCATGTAATTAAGTTCTAGTACTTATTCCCTTGAATGTCTCACTAATGATAAGATATTTTAAGTGATTGTTAGACTATCTCTAATCCTTGGGTAATTCTTAAGATGTGTTTTCCTCTTGTTATAGTTGAGGTTCTTCAACTTCTTATGATGGCTTATTATCTTCAAGATCAATTGCAATTTCTCTTGGTGTTGAATTAAGCTCTAACTTCTCACAATCACTTGTAAGATTATCAATAAGAGAACCTTTCCCAAGATCAAGTTTGTTAGACTCATTAAATACAATATTCATTGACTCCTTAGCTATCATAGTCTTTTTGTTAAACACCCTATAGGCTTTGCTAGTGATCGAATAGCCAAGATACCCTCATCAATTTTGGAGGCAGATTTTCCAAGGTTGTCCTCGGTATTGAGTATGTAGCATTTGCACCCAAAAACTCTAAGATGTGAAAGCTTAGGTTTTAGACCATTCCATAGCTCATAAGAAGTTTCATTTAGAATGAGTCTTTTGGAAACACAATTTGCAATATAACATGAAGTATTGATGGCTTCGGATTAAAAGTAATTTAGCAAAGAATACTTATTAAGTTTAATTTCAGCCATCTCTACCAATGTCTTAGTTTTCCTTTCTACAAAACCATTTTATTGTGGTGTTTTAGAAGTAGAAAAGTTGTGAGACATCCAATTCTCCAAATAATATTTTTCAAAATATTCATTTTGAAATTCCTTTCCATGATCACTCCTAATAGAAGAAATGAAATAACTTTTTTTCATTTTGAACTCTTTTAGCAAAACTTTTGAAAACATTAAAAGAGTCACTTTTATGACTAAGAAAGGATACCTAAGTGAACTTAGAGTAGTCATTAACTTTGACAAATGCAAAATACATTCCACCAAGATTAGCATTCCTAGTAGGTCCAAATAAGACCATATGAATGACTTAAAGAGGTTTAGAAGTACTTACAACATTTTTTTGCTTTAAAAGATGTTTGGCATTGCTTCATCGTTTAGCAAGGTCCACATGTCTTTTCTTTTATGAACTTAAGCTTTGGAAGACTTTCTACTAGCTCTCCTTTTGAGAAACTTTGTAAAAGCTAGATGCTAATATGTCCAAGTCTTTTATGCCAAAGCCAAGATTCATTGCTGATAAAGACAAGAAACTTAATGGATTGGTCATCTAAATTGTCTAAGTCAATTAAATAGGTATTGTTTTTTCTTTCACCCTTAAAGGCTGCATTCTTATCCACCAAGGTGGTAACCCGAGATTCTCTAGGGTCAAAAGTGATTTTATTACCTTTGTCACATAATTGACTTGCACTCAATAAATTATATTTCAATCCTTCAACTGAAATAACATTATGAATAAGAGAGCAACCTTTCTTACGAACAATTCCAATGCCAATTACCTTACCTTTGGCATTGTATCCAATTATAGCATTGCCACCATCTTTCTCTTTAATGGCTATGATTAGCTTTTTATTTTTGGTCATGTTCTTTGAGCACCCACTATCCACATGCCAATCATTATCTTCTTTGGTGGTTTCTAAACATTACTACAATACAAAAACAATTTACCTTTATTTAGGTACCTAAGTATACTTAGGTCCTTAGGGTTAGGCTTAGAAGGGTCCTTTAATATGAGGTACACCTTCCTGATGTAGCAAAAGACATTAATATGCCCATACCTCATGCAATAATTGCATTATAGTTTGGACTTATGATTTTTTTCTCCTATGCATAACTTTAGTATGAGTAGAAGACCTTCTCATACTTTGGTTGTGAGAGTGCTTATAAGTGCATGAGTGATGAAGAGTAGAAGAAAATTTTTTGTGTGTGTACCTTTGAGCATGTCTCTTGGAATACATGTATGTATGATTTGCTCCTTGAGACTTAGCTTTTGAGCCTTTGGGAGCCTTTCCTTTGCCCTTAGGCATAGGTGACTTAGTGATAGGAGCACATTTCGTCCCAACAACGTCAATACTAAAAGTTTGAGGTGTTGGTACTCTAATGAATGTAAGAGGACAAGATGTAGATGAGAAAGCTCCATTAAACCCTAAACCATGTCTCACTAAGGGTGCTCTTTGAGATACAATAAGAGTATCCAAAGCTTTTTTCCCTTTATGAAATCTTGAGATGGAATTCCTAAGCTCAATGACTTCACCTTTTAAAGAAACATTTTATTTTTCTTAAAGAATTAAAGAGAGAATGAAGATTTAAAAAGATTTTCTAAAGATTTTTTGAGTTCTACATTAGAAAACCTTAAGTCACTTACAAGATCATTTAAGTTTTAAAATTCATCCTCAAGTTTTAAACACTTTTCTTGCAATTTTTCATTTGAGATTCGTTTTTATCACAACTCAAGGTTAGTGTTTCAAGAAGCTCATCATCCACATCATCCATATTATCCAAGTCTTCATAATCATGATAAGAATGTGAAGAATTACTTACCTCATTAGAGGAGTTCTCTTAAGCCATGAAGCATAAGTTAACAACTTCATCATCTTCCTCCTATTCACTTAAGTTATCATCCCATGTTGCCTTGAAGTTCTTCTTCTTCTCCTTGTCCACTATTTTCTTCTTCTTTAGCATGAGACATTTGAATCTGATGTGACCTTATTTTCCACATTTATAACAAGTCACTTCATTCTTCTTTTCTTTGAAATTAAGAGATGCTCTTTTAAAGCTCCTCTTATCTTTCCTCCTCTTTATAAACTCCTTGAGAGCATGACTAGTTCATCTTCCTCCTTCTCACTCTCATCACTATCACTAGAGGCAACTTTAACCTTCTTATATTTGTTTAAGGATTTGAGAGTAAGAGCCTTTTCTTCTACTTTTTCATTTTAATCTTCTTATCCTATCATTTTCTTCATCTCCTTATCCTCTTTTAAGGCTAGTTCATGAGTAAGTAACTTACCAATAAGGATATCTATTTGTACCTTTCAATCTCTAGATTTGATTCTTGTATGCTACAAACTCTAGCACCAAATTTTTCAAGAGGAAGAGATTTAAGAATTTTAGTGTTTACCTTATGGTTGGTGAGAATTCTTCCAAACTTCTTCATGTTTGTAACGATGGAGAGGAATTTATTTGTTATGTTAATGATGCTTTCATTTTCTTTCATCATGAAGAGCTTCCATTTCATCACATACATTTCCAACCTACTTGATTTCATAAGTGTAGTGCCTTCGTGATAGTTCTCTAAAGCCTTTTATATCCTATGGGTGGTTAGGCAATGTTGCACTCTACCAATCTCCTCTCTTGATAAGGAGCCAGAAAGAACGGTGAGTACCTCTTATTCTTCCCATTTAGCTTTCAATGTGCTTTCACCCATTATCCCTTTGAATTAGTTCTTCATTACCATCAATCACTTTGGTTGTAGGCTTCCATTCCTTTGTTATAATGTCCTATAAATCCACCACACCAATATCTAAATAAATCTCCATTCTATACTTTCAATGAGTATAGTCGATTCCATCAAAGTAAGGCTTGACATAAGTGTCGATTCCTTCTTATGCCATGATATTTTCTTACTTAATTAAAGCTTTATTTGAGACAAATCCCTGATACCACTTGTTCACCCTTGTGCATCAAAAAAGGGGTTGAATTAATAGCAAATTTTGAATTTTGAATGGAAAGGTTTGTCAAGAAATAGAAGAAGTAGAAGAATAATAGAACACACCAAGTTTTATAGTGATTCGAGAATTAATCAACCCTACATCCACTCCTCAATTCTTCCATTTAGGTGTTTCACTAATCTCCAATGGTATTTTAAAGCTCACACCTACCTTTACAGCTTGTGTGTTTACAAAGGCCCGCATACAACCTCACTAATGTTTCACAAGGCTAACACTCAACCCAAATAAAAGTTTTACAATCGAAGGCTAACTCTCAAACCTAAACCTAATGGTGTTTAACGCTCACACCAAACAATAACAACTCAAATACAAGAAATTGAATGCTTAAATGTTTAGAAATAAATTTGCAAGAGTTTTGCAATAATAAATGTTATTCTCTAACATTCAAGTACATTTGGTAGTGTGTTTATAAGCTATTTGGTAGTGCATTTATAAGCCACAACCACAAAGAGATTATACAAACAAAATTATGTCCAAATCTTAAAAGTATGCTAGATAGATCCTACATTTAAATGCTTGTTAGATGAAATTCCTTATCAATACTATATAATTGCAATCACGAGATTCACATAACACTAAATTTTGCTCAATTCATGGTAGAGAACCTCGTTTGTATCTAATGGTCATTCTATGTGTCATAAGAATATTAGCTATTGGGGAAAATAACCATTATGTCCTTTGAGCAATAGTGCAAGTCACAGTCTCTATTTTTTTTCTTTGGACGTGATGCTTACCGCAAAATCATCTACATAAATGGAGATGTTGTTTCACAAAAATTGTACCCTCAACCATTATTTTGCTACTTTAAATTTTGATGTTCCAATGGTTCTTTAAGACACCAGGAATAATCTAGTTAAAGATTTGATTCCCTCTAAGTGAATGGAAAAGTTGCAGTCATGACACTGGATATGCCATACACAACAAAATCGTATGTCCAAATTTATCCAACTCTTTTAGAAGATAGTAGTTGCTAACTTGAAATTCATCACCAAGAATTAGGATGCAAATTTCAATCTCTTAGATTAAGGCTTCCATTCAAATTCCAATGTGATACTAGCTAAATATCTGTAACACTAACATTTCAAATTGATATTAGAACCTTTCAATCTATATTGTCAAAATCAAAAAAGAGTTTTGACTTAGATTTAACTAACCTAGTCCAATAGGTTCTTCATTAAACTATATGTTGGAACCCTATTTTATGATTTTGATAATCGTAGTCATGAGACAAATGTAGTAGGCATGACAAGGGTAGTAATCAACACTCTTAGAACCTAAACTAGACTATTGGTTTTGAAGGATATGTCGCAGCCTCTGCACATGCGTAGCAGTCATGACATTCATATATACAAATGGCTTTTTAAGCATAAGGTAGTATTTTGGTTTGTCAGTAGGAGTTCTCCAATGGAGGTTTGAGTCTTGTGATTGCTCACTCATTGTGACAACCAATGCAAATGGATCTACCAAATTTTGTTCGAAGATTTTTAATGGTAGCAATCATGACAAGTGGTAGTAGTCGCGACTCATGAGACAATTTTAGATTTCTTTTGCATTTGACTTCTAATGATGCTCTAACATTACTTTTGTAATCACAACAATTAGAGAAGATGATTACCACCTTTCAATCTATGTTATTAGGATCAAAAGAGAGTGTTGACATATGTTTGGCCAACTTAGGCCAATAATCTCCCCCTTTTTTATTTTAACAACCTATATTGAATATGTAAAGTGTAAAGGATGTATAAGTGTATTCTTGAGTGTGTAAGGTATTTATATGCAAAGTATATAGGATGCTCGCCCTCAATGTATACTCCTCCTAAACCAATTACATGTAATCTCTCCCCTTTTTGTTAGGATAAAAAAGAAAGGAAAGTATAGTATAAAGATAAGTATAATGACAATGATAATGTCAATGATGTGGTGAGGATTAGTTGAGAATTAGAGCAACGTAATTAGAATTTTTAGAAAAGAAGGAACACCATTCATCAAACCAAACTTCCATTGATGATCCATTAAAAATAACATATTTCAAACCTTCATTAATGGAAAAAAAAAAAAAGGTATAAACACTCAAGTTAAACATATAAATTTGTTTAATCACACACTTAGGCCAAAGAAATTAAACAAAAATAGAATATGAAAACAAGTCAAAATGAATATAACTAAAATGTAGGAGAGGAGTCACTATCATATGCTTTAAGCACTTTAGTATCTCCTTTTTCTTCTCCATCACCTCTTCCCTAGACTTCATCTCCTTTTTCTTCATTGTCACCCTCTTCCTATTAAGTGTTTTCAAGTTTATGAAAATCAGGAAGATGGCATAAGGCAGCACCAACTTTCTCTTGAAGATCAACCAAGTCATTATGAAGGTGACAAAGAAGAAAGAATCTGTTTTTGAGCATTCTTATCACCTTGTCAAGCTTTTGATTGATGGGAGAAAGTGAAATTTTGGAAGAAGACTTTGAGGATAAGGCCTTAGCTTTGCTCTTACCTTTGATGTCTTGAATTGGTTCTTTTTGAGGTTCAACTCTCTTACCTTCTTCAATGGCAGGCATTTTTCTCTTGGATGCATGTAAGACTTCTTTAATCTTTACCCCTTGTGCCCCATGTAGATATTCATAGGTTTTAGGTTCAATTACTTTAGCATTGAGTAAGTAGGTGAGGCTAAGGAAGTTTTTGCTTGTATCAAAGGAAGTGGCGAGTGCAAGAAGAAAGATTTCCATTTTAGGGGTTAAGGCCCCTACCTCTTTATATATAGTTATGGCATAAGATGAAAGAAGAAATTGGGACTTATTTTGCTCACTCATGTGTGCTAGTTAGTCAATAAGGAGCTTTTCAGCTTGGATAGACACTTTTCTAATTAGGTAGTGGGGAAAAGTGAGATCCTTTTAGGATACCTTATCATTGCCATCATCTGTTGTATATAGGGAAATGGTAATGATGCGATGGAGGATCCAACGAGATAAGGTCTTATTATTTTTTGCCAACGATTTTTTAGGATCATGTCTTTTTTCAATGGAAAGTTCTTCTAAAAAATCAAAGTAAATGAAATCAATAGAAGAAAGATTAAAATAGGTCTTGGTTATGTGGAGGGAGTTTGAAGAGTGAGCAAAATTGAGGGTAAGAAAGGGAGTACTCTTTGCCAAAACCTTTAAACACCAAACCATACATACCTAGTTCAGAGGTAACATCCCTGTGAATTTGCATTATTCACATGAATTCTCTTACAACCACTTCATATATGATTTTGTTCAATCCATCCCAAGTCACTTAAAAATTTCCTCTTCAAGGTGAAAAGTAATGACCATGAAATCATAAGATATTTTGTTGGATTGAATCACCTTTTTCTTATTTGTCTCATAGTTATCTTTCTCATCTTTGGAGATACCTTGCATCTTATATAGAGGAAGTGAGGGTCTTGAAGGAAGGGAGGATGTTTAGGCAATGCTCTTTCCTTTCTTAGATCTTATGAACCTTTTAGGACCATTTGTAGATGATGGAATAGGGTAAAAAAGGGATAACAATAGAAAATGAAGAGAAGGATGAGAATTTTTGGATTAAAAGAGAGAATTTGTGTAAAGCGATGAAAGTAGTTAATAACGGGTTTAAATAGGCATAGAGGTGTGGAGAGGTCAAAAAAAGTTTAAAATGCAATAAATGAAGAAATTGCACTATTTAAGGGTCATGGCAGTTATTGCCTAATAGTACTGGTGGTCTTGGTCGCTACTCACATGTTATGACTGCTATATCCAAAAATGTGAGTAATGGGTATAAAAACCTTAGGCAAGAATGAAGTAATGATCAAAATTTTTAAAATTTGAAAGATGTCATGTTTATGACCTATGAGCTTTCAAAAAAAATCAATTATGCCTTGTATGTCGCAATCACAACTCTAGGTTTCGATTGTGACTTTGGGAACCCTTTTGAAAATGCTTGAAAATGAGTTTTAATACATTTAGCCTAATCATAGTGTGATCAAATTAATATTATAATGATTAATTCAAGCTTTTTGGCATAAAGAAGCACAATTACACTACGAATTAACACATCTACAACATCTAACATAACTAGTTATCATGCTATCAACAATCATACTAAGTGAACACTTAATATTGACAAGAAAGTAGGAGACACAAAGTGAGATCAAATTTCACCTAAGGGAGCTTCCATCTAATATGCCTAGTTCCCTCTTTATGAAGTTTATTAATTCTTCATTAAGGGATTTAATGATAATATCTACAAGTTGGTGATCGGTGTCAATAAATTTAAGTACCACATTACCATATTGGACATGATCTCTACCGAAATGATGTCTAATATAAATATGTTTACTTCTTAAAAGTTGGATGGGATTCTTAGATAGATTTGTTACACTTGTGTTGTCAATTTTTAATGGGAATATGATCAACATCGTTGCCATAATCCTTGAGTTGTTGCTTCATCTAAAGAACGTGGGTGCAACAATAACCTATCACCACATATTATGTTTTGGTGGTACATAAGGCAACCAAAACTTACTTCTTGCTAAACCAAAGAACTAAACTTCACCTATGAATTGGCAAATTTCAAAAATGCTCTTCCTATCTATTAAATTACCGACATAATCTGCATCTGAATATCCAAGAAAAGGAAATGATGAATTCCTAAGATACAAAGTCCTAAATGCAATGTGCCAAACAAATACTTGAGAATTCTTTCAATCACATTCAAATGAGATTCCTTAGGGCAAGATTGGAATCTAGCACACAATCAAACATTAAATATAATATCGTGTCTAAAAGAAGTAAGATAGAGAAGAGAGTCAATCATATCTCTATACTTGTTTTCGTTAATGAGCTTACCCAATTCATCTTTGTCTTGCTTGATAGTTGCACTCATTGGGGTCTTTGCTATCATACACCGATCCATGGCAAACCTTTTTAGTAAATCCTTTATTTACTTGGGTTAGTTGATGAAGATGCCCCTTTTGGTTTGCTTTATTAGAAGACAAAAAAAGAACTTAAGCTCACCTATCATGCTCATCTCAAATTCCCTAATTATGCACTTAGCAAAGTCCTCACCAAGAGATTCATTAGTGGCACCAAATATAATATCATCAACATTTATTTCCACAATGAGTGTATCTTTATTGTATATTTTCATAAGTAAAGTTGTGTCAATCTTGCTTTTTCCAAAATCAATCTATATAAAAAATGAACTAAACCTTTCATTCCATAGTCCTAGAGCTTGTTTCAAACCATATAAAGCTTTTGCTATTTTAAAAATATGAGACTCAAAACCTAGAGGTTGTTTAACAAAAACTTATTTCTCATTAAAACAATTTAAAAATGCACTTTTGACATCCATTTGAAAAAACTTAAAGTTCTTATGGCATGAAAATACTAAAACAATCCTAGTGATCTCTAATCTTGCTACAAAGGCAAAGGTTTCATCATAATCAATGCTTTCCTCTTGTTATATCCCTTAGCAATCAATCTAGCTTTGTTTCTTATTATGAAACCTTGTTCACCTAACTTATTCCTAAACACCTACTTGCATCCCATAATCGGGTGTTCCTTAAGCCTAAGAACAAGTTCTCAAACATTGTTTCTCTCAGATTAGTTAAGTTCCTATTGCACAGTAATAACCCAACACTCATCATCAAGAGCCTCATCAATTGATTTTAGCTTAATTTCAGAAACAAAAGTAAGATTATTATCTAAAGCATGTAATTGATCTCTAATACTCACTCCCTTGTATTGTTCACCAATGATAAGATCTTTTGGGTGATTCTTAGAGTACCTCTGATCCTTAGGAAGTCATTGAGGTTGGTTTTCCTATTGTTTATTTTGGTCCTGAACTTCTTCATGTGGTAGTTCGTTGTCCTCAAGTTCAAACAAATTCTCCTTAAGAATAAGATCAAGTTTCAACTTTTTAAAGTCAACATTTTTTGCCTTATCAATGCTCGGTGTTACTTCACCATTTGACAAGGTCCACATGTCTTGTCCTTTGTGAATTTGAGCTTTGAAGACCTTTAACTAGCTCTCCTTTTTACAAGCTTTGTAAAAACTTCATGTTAGTATGTCAAAGTCTTCTATGCCAAAGCCAAGACTCATTGCTAATCGAAACAAGACACTTAAAGGATTAGTTAGTTAAATTGTCTAAGTCAATTAAGTACGTATTGCATTTCCTTTCGCCCTTAAAGACTACCTTCTTATCAACTAAAGTGATAATATGACATTCTCTAGGGTCAAAGGTGACTTTATTTCCATTGTTACATAATTGACTTACACTCAATAGATTATGTTTCAATCTCTTAACTAAAGAACATTATTAATAATAGAGTAACCTTTCTTACCTATAATTCTAATGCCAATTACCTTACCATTGGCATTGTTTCCAAATGTGACATTACCACCAACTTTTTCTTTGATGGAAGTGAATAGCTTTCTATTTTCAATCAAATGCTTTAATCATCCACTATCCACATGCCAATCATTATCTTATTTAGTGGTTTCCAAGCATTTCTATAAAACATAAACATTTAACCTTTGTTTCAATGCCTAACTATATTTGGGTCCTTAGGGTTAGTCTTAGAAATATCCTCAAATTTAAGGTGAGACTTCCTAAAACAGCAAAATATAATTTCTATGACCATACTTCATGCAATGTGGCATTGGAGTTTAGACTTGTAAGTCATTCTCCTAAGCATAACCTGTAACAACCATTTTCATTACAAAACTCATAACATTCATGTCCAACATACATATGCATAAAGGTTTTATTCATCATACATACACAATCAAACATGTATTTAATGTACATATATGTTAACTAATGTCAAGACTAGTGACCGTAACTAGTTCCTACCTAAATGTATATACATGACACAAAGAGAGAGAGAGTTGGAATTTAGCCGACGACTTATGGTTCATGTGTCTCAATGCAAAACTCTAAGCACTAAAGTGTCTAATCCCTATTCTTTGGTATTTGAAAAATATAATTATGATTTGGTGAGTCGCGACTCAATGAATAAAAAATAATCAAATTCTTATGTCACAGATAACAATCAAATATCATTAGGATACATTACAAGTTTAACATTTGACTATGCAAGTGCAAGTGCAATAGATTAATTTTTTTGTCGTGACCATGCAAGGCAAACACTGCTCCCGTGAATTCATGTGATTCAAGTGACATTTGATTTTACTGGCCAGCATATAACAAGTGATTCATTTGATCAATAACATGTGCCAATAGGACCTATTGGTCCATCTTCCACGTGATTTGTAAGTGTTTGACAAGCCGGTCACAACACCCTTTCACTTCCATGTGTAAGTGCTCATTCACAAATGGTATACCAAGTAATCATTAAGGGCATATGATTTTCACTTGACTTGTATTCACATGTAAAATGTAACAATTCAATCATATATTCATGTAATAGAATAAAATCATATCATAAATTTATCACACACACATATTGAATCAAATTATGGTTTTTACTCACCTTTTGATGTGACCAACCTTTATGGTAGGGCTTCTTCAAAGTATTGAGATCATTACATTTGATACATACATGGTTACAAATATGTAACATTGATTATGAATGTTTGGTATGCAATCTATGGCATAATTCATGTAGGTGGACCTAGTATTATGCATATTTTCCTTATATGTCAGCCTGAGCTTGCTACACTCTCACAATAATAACTCTAGAGATACTTATCCAAATGACTTG
>CATIWR010205949.1:0-10040 GCA_949677035.1 Omphalea diandra | reverse complement strand
TAACTTTCCTTTAGATAGGCTTTGAAGAAGATCCATGCTTGCATGTCCAAGCCTTTTATGCCATAATCAAACTTCATTACTCAAAGACATAATGCACTTAAAAGATTGGTTAGCCAAATTGTCTAAGTCAATTGAGTAGGTATTTCCTTTCATTTCACCCTTGAAAATAGCCTCATCATCCATTAATGTGGTGACTTGGTGTTCCTTAGGATCAAAGGTGACTTTATTACCTTTGTCACACAATTGACTTACACTCAACAAATTATGTTGTAAGCCACTAACTAATAAAATATTATCAATTAAGGAACAACCATTCTTACCAATGGTTCCAATGCCAATTATCTTACCATTGGCATTGTTACCAAATGTGACATCTCCACCTTCTTTTGCTTTCAATGTCGTGAATAGCTTTCTATTTCCAGTCATATGCTTAGAACATCCACTATCCACATGTCAATTGTCTGATTTAGTGGTTGCCACACTTCCCTACACAATAAAAAGGAGTCACCTTTTCTTAGGTACCCAAGCATACTTGGGTACTATGAGGTTAGGAGCTGAAGGTTCCTCTAATTTGAGGTGAGCCTTCCTAATAAAATAATGAATGTTAACATGCCCAAATTTGATGCGATAATGGCATTAAAGTTTAGACATGTGAGTCTTTCTCCTATGCACAAATTTAGTATAAGTAGATGGCCTTCTCATACCTCAATTATGTAAATGCATGCATGTACATGTATGATGAGAAATAGTAGGAAATTGTTTGTGAGTGTGAGCATGCTTTTTGTTATACATGTAGGCATGGTTAGCTCTTTGAGTCTTGGCTCTTAAGCTTGAGGGAGCCTTCCCTTTGCCGTTAGGCTTAGAGGCTTAGTGCTAGGAGCATTTTTCTTCCTAATTACCTCAACACTTGAGGTTTGAGGTTCTAATGATCTAACAAATGTAGTGTGTGATGATGAGGAGGCTCCATTGAAGCCTAAACCATGTCTAATCAATGGTGGTCTTTGTGACACAACCAATGTGTCCAAGGCTTCCTTTCCTTTGTGGAACTTAGAGATTGAGATTTTAAGCTCAATGATTTCTCCTTTTAGAGAGTCATTCTCTTTTCTTAATAAAACCAATGAATAAGATGATATAGAAAGATTTTCCATAGATTTTTTGAGCTCATCATTTGATGCTCTTAATTCACTTACAAGATCATTGAGGGATTTATAATCATCCTTTAATTTTTGACATTTTTTCTTATAAGACTTCATTTATGACTTATATTTGTCACATCTCATAGTAAGAGCCTCTAGAAGCTCTTTATCTATCTCATCAAAATCATCTAAATTTGAATGAAAGTGGGATGAAGTACTTACCTCATTCGAAGAGTCTTCTTGTGCCATGAAGCAAATGTTGAAAACTGCTCCCTCTTTTTCATCGTCATTTGAGATGTCATTCCAAGTGGATGAGAAACTCTTCTTCTTCTCCTTGTCCCATCTCTTCGTCTTCTTTATTTTATGGCAATCGTATTTGATGTGGCCTTGCTTGCCACATTCATAATAAGTGACTTCATTAGATCTTTCTCTAGAATTATGAGTTGTCTTCTTAAAGCTTCTTCTCTCTTTTCTTCTTCTAATTAACTCCTTTGTCCTTTTTGAGAGCATTGTTAGCTCTTATTCTTCTTTGTCACACTCTTCATCACTAAAGGTTGTTTCTACCTCCTTCTCCTTTATTGAGCATTTAAGTGTCAATGTTCTTCTTTCTTTTTCTGATTTTTCTCCTTAGCCCCTTAGTTTCTTCATTTGCTCATCTTTTTGTAAGGCCAATTTATAAGTTAAGAGTTTGTCTATCAGCACATCCGTAAGAACCTTCCCAATCTCTGGGTTGGACTCTTGAATGTTGCACATTCTTACACCAAACTTATCTAATGGAAGAGTTTTAAAGATTTTTGTGTTTACCTCATAGTTGGTTAGAGTCCTAAATTTCTTCATGTTAGTGACAATGGATAGGAGTCTATTCATCATTTCAGTGATGCTTTCATGATCTTTCATCATGAAGAGCTCTCATTCTATCACGTACATCTCCAATTGACTTGATTTAACTAGTGTTATGCCCTCATGATAGTTTTCAAGAGCCTTCCAAATGGCATGAGTTGTTTGGCAATGTTGCACTCTTCCAATCTTTTCCTTAGAGAGAGAGAGAGCCTAGAAGAATGGTCATTGCTCTCTTGTTTTTGCCATTTGACCTCCTGTGAACTTCAACCTCATCTTCCCTTGGAATGAGTTCTTCAATTCCACCCACTACTTTAGATTGTGGCTTTCATTCTCTAACAACTACATCCCAAAGGTCCACTACATCTATGTCAAGATAAATCTCCATCCTATACTTCTAATGAGTATAGTCGGATCCATCAAAATAGGGCTTAAGGTGTTAATGGATTCCCTCTTGTGCCATGAACTTTGCTCACCCAATTAAGGCTTATATGTAAGACTTGGCTCTAATACCACTTGTTGGCCCTAGACACTAAGAAGAGGGGTTGAATTGGTGTTTAAAAAAATTAAAATGAGGATAAAGAGAGAGTAAAAGAGACACAAGATTTATAGTGGTTTAGGTGTTAATCAACCCTTTGTCCACTCCCCAATTCTCTGCAATTGGGTGTTTCACTCACTCAAAATGGTGTTTCCAAGCTCACACCTAGCTTTTACACTTTGTGTTTTCAAGGCTCACATAACAACCTTTCTTACAAGTGTTTTCTAAGGCTAACACTAAAACCTCTCTCAAGTTTTTTCACAAGCTCACATTACAATATTTTTCTAGTGTTTTTACATAGTTACACTGAAACCTATTACAATTGGTGTTTATGGTCACACCAAACAGTCACTTAAATAATAGAAAGAATAAGTAGCAAAATCGCAAGACTTTTATTACAAGTTAATGAATTCTCTTATATTTACATTTGTTTGATGGAGTATTTATAACTCATACCCACCAAAGAGATGTTACACTATCAAGCTCATTAAATCTCGAAATCATGCTAGGCAGATTCTACATTAATTACAAGATAGGCGAGGGTCGCGATCGCTACTAAGGATTCGCGGTCATGACATTCCAATTTCCATACGGGAGCTAAAAATTATGGCGAAAAACCCCATTTGTGTTTAACGACTAGTCCATATGTCATCTCCTTATTGGTCCATCAGGAAAATATAGTCGTTGCTTTCTAACTACCCATAAAAGTTGTGGTCACGATATTTCCTAGTATAGGACGCAAATTCTTCTGTTTGAAAGACAATCTTCATCTTCATGAATCGCGGTCGCTGCCCAAAATGTCGCGCTCGCAAATTTTTTTCTTTAATGGATGCCTAGGACACTTGGCATGTTATAGTTGTGGACTTGGTTCCCTTCTTAGTCACTATGAAATTTGCGGTAGCGACTGAGATGTGACACTGATTGTGAATTCGACCGTGACTTTGACACTCCCATCTTTTGATGAATCGCAGTAGAGCCCTGCTATTGAGCTATGTTGTAGTTGCGAATTATAATTCACTAACTACGAATTTGGATGAACTTTTCCTTCTTAAAGATTATGAGCTCCATCCAACTTCCACTTGAAAAACTAACTGAATTCTGCAAAACAACACTTAATTGAAACATTGGAATTAATCAATCTCTTTTGTCATGATCAAAAGAGGTCCATGACTTAGGATTAACCATCATAGTCCAACATTCCCACAAGGATCATGTTTAAGTACTAAATATCTTGTATCTTATACTATTTGGAGAATCAATAAAGGATGATGAATAAAATTATAAAGAAAAAAATTAAATTAAACACTAATAGTACTAAGAGATAATCAATGGATGAGAATGGTTAGGGGTTTACTTCACTTGATGATCTTCTATTGGTTTCCTAATCCTTGTCTAACTAGTTCATGCATTATATGCCACTATCGAGTCACAAAGGTGGCCAATTAATCCCTCTCGAGTAGAAAGTAACATATAAGAAGATGTTAAGCTAAAAGTCCCTCAACTCAAAAGCTAAAAATCATGCAATTGCTTCACAAAGCAAGACTCTATGGATAACAATGGTTTGTTAAGATTCCTCAACTCAATAACAAAGCAAAGGGATTATTGAAGGTTTCATTTAATGAAGAGCATGTCTCTATTGTCTATTCACAAAAATAAGATGATCAATAGCTAGTTAATCAAATATGAAGCACTCAACAATTGGTAGCACTAATAATGAATGAAACCAAAAAGGCTTAGATTAAGAAAACTTAATAAAAGTCATACAAGATCCATTTACAACCCTAGCCAAAAGAAGTTTAGTTCATAACAAGATAGAAAGAAGAAAAGAAAATAATCAAATCAACCTCAAAAGTAGCCATGAACTTCTTCTTGATTTCCTTAATTACTTACACCTTTTATCTCTCTAA
The DNA here is from genome assembly GCA_949677035.1 of Omphalea diandra. Classification (NCBI taxonomy): domain Eukaryota; kingdom Viridiplantae; phylum Streptophyta; class Magnoliopsida; order Malpighiales; family Euphorbiaceae; genus Omphalea; species Omphalea diandra. The sequence goes on along the minus strand of CATIWR010205949.1, from coordinate 5,622 downwards.
CTTCTTGATAAAAACCTTATTGAATAATATTCTCTTCTTTAGGTTTATCCCTCATACCCTAATTCTGACTTTTTTCATCCTTAAATAGTCCTCGAAACACCCTCCTAAATAATGAAGCTTGAATGTCTCTAAAAGGGAAATGAATTCTTTAAGAATCATCTTGCATTTTTGAGCTTGCAAAGGTGCACAGTTGTGTGCCCATCTTGACATAGACATGTTATTCTATTATTGCTCCTTATCGGTGTTATATTTCTAAGATGTTTAGTCATGTCTTGTGCCCATGCCTTTTTAACTTTTTCTAGCTTCTCGAGTTGCTGAGGTCTATGACCATGTCTCTAGGCTATGTGTTGTGGTACTTACCTACCTTTAAGAGCTTCCATAGGTCTATGACCATGTCTCTAGGCTATGTCCATAGGTCATGCACCTTCCTTGATCACTTCAATTACCATTGTTATTCACTTTAACCTACAAGACACCAACAAATATACATTAAGTCTATTGATAAGCAAAATAAATGGTTAATGCATGAGTTTTAGGGAAAATTAACTATAAAAACATAATAACTATGATAATAAATAAATTCCCCTAAACTTGAATTATTACTTGTCCTCAAGCAATCTTCCTTTTCACTAATGCATACTTTAACAATAATTATTGGAATTGATTTTAAAGGTCTCAAAAAGAAGATTTATCTCAACTATAACCATAATTTTCCTTAATCAAGCAATTTCACTCAAGTTCATATCAAGTTCTATACCTATCATATCTAATTCGCAATTAATCAATCACAATAATATTGTGTGTGTGTGCCTTGGCATCATAGTTCATTCATTAATTTGATCATCATTCATATTTACATTAAGCAAAACTCTTCCTCGATTCATATGAATCACATATGGCCATAGGCAAACCTAATCCACCTTTCTCCACTAATGTAGAAGCTAGCAACCTTAAGGATCATGAGGTCTTTAATAGCTTGCAAAATAAGGCTCAAGGTTAAGCTACCAAAGAGTGGTCAAGTCCAAAATAAGAGAAATTATGCTAGAGCATTAGTTAACAAAAAATGTGATATGTAAAAGATTACTATGTGTTCACAACTGAAATCTATTTCTTGTAGAACATCCAAAGCACCTTCTTTCTTATTTTTTAGGTGGCTTGATCTTTCTTTTGCTTCTCCTTTTATAGTTTTGCTCTTTTCCTTTTCTTTTCTTGTCAACACCTTATTTTCATTCATCTTTTTTTTAAAGCAAGATGAATGAGTTAAGCATATGGCATATGCTAAATGTTTGACTATTAATATGCCACCCCTAAACTTGAATTAACCTTTATGGTGCCAAAAGATAACAATAGGGAAGCCCTTTTTGTCTATTCTTTAATACACATGAATGATTTAATGCATAATATATCATTTCATAACCATGTCCTAACTTAATTCTTTTGATAGGGAAGGTAAAGATTATTTAGGCAATATGGTTATAATGAAGGATATGGGTGAAAGAAAGGAAGGCTTATTAATACTCTTTAAGGAGTATTCATTATGCCTCAAAGGGGTAACAAAGGATAATGTATATAAAGGTGTGGATGGGGAATAATAGGATAGATGAAAAAATGCCTTAATCAACTCCCTAAAATTACCAAGTTTTAAGGTTTTGCCTCGAAAGGTGTTTTAGCAAGTTTTGGCATATGTAGAGGATTCTTCTAGCCTAAAATGGAATGATTGAAGAAATCTCATAAAAAAAATTCTTATTTTTGTTGAGTGAGCATAATTGTTCTATTGTTTCCAATCAATTTTTGAATAGAAATATGATTGTTAAGCTCAAGATATTATCACAAGAGAAATTAACCTAATCAATTCCAAATAATGATTATAAAATTTCTTCATCAATTTTTTAACTTAAATCAACAAACCAAAACTAACCACAACACTTGTGAAAAGTGACATTAATCTCAAAACGGATTATTTGAAAACCTAAAAGCAATAATATTATCAAGTGTAGGCATAAGTGTAATCAAAATTGGTTAAGTGAAGATAAAAGAATTCAAAAGCAATCCCTCCCAAACTTAAATATCATCATCCACAATGATCAAAAAATGAAAAACAACAATGAAAGGAAGGGAACCTCTCTTTCAAAATGATGAGGAGAAGGCATAAATCATGTGATACTCAAGCAAAGCAAACTCAATTATAAAAAAAAAAAAAAAAAAACTTCCATTTATGCATAATAATTTATCAAAAGAGAGTAAGAGATTAAAAGTGTAATCTAGATGCCACAAAGGTGTTATAGCATATTAAGTATAAAAATTAGACCACAAAGCTCATCACAAGCATAAGCAAACATAAGAGTAGTCCAACGATTCCAAACACAACCAAATCAATAGTGCACAAGAAAAGAAGTGCTCAAAATAGAAAAATATAAACATCAAAAATAAAAACACAATACAAAAACAAGATGAGATGATCAATCCATTGACAATGATGGTGGATGGAAACCAACATGACCGAAATAGGCTTTGAGGTGCCCATCGACATCCAACATCCTCATGTACAAATTAGCAAGTTGATGGCAAACATCTTCCTCAAAGGCAATTAGGCAAAAATCCATATGCCCTAAATGCGACACCATCATTGCTACGGCCTCCCCCAATTATCCCATATAATGGAAAGATGGAACAAGAGTGAAAGGTTCATCCACAGGCACATCTTAAGGTCCAACACCTTTTTCATCTTTGCCCCCCACTTGAGCCTCTCAAATGAGCACATATTGATTTCCCTCTTTCTTCATAATCCCAATAAGCATCATATTCTCAAAAGACAAACAATAGTCACTTAGGACTTTTATGAGATAGAAAGTGGAGGTGGGATTATAAGCTTGTACATGGTGTGCAAAGATCATCACAATGGCACCAATATATATCCCATTACAATCCCTCTTACCAACTGGTGTTAATAGTATACTCACACCTTATGCACCATAAGAATAATAACTCAACTTGACTCACTACCCCAATGCTCTTTCCACTACCAATTATTAAAGAGGTAAGCAAATGGTGTATATACCGCAAGGAGGATTTTTTTATCTTTGAGATTTTAGTAGCTCATGCTTCAGAACACCTACCCAAAGACTCCCAAGGGATTTGATTATCAAAATCCCTAAGAAGCTCATCATACCTCTCATTCCTAAGTTGAAAAGATTAGGCAATCTCATCTAAGTATAAGGTAAAAGGCCTATTGAACAATTGAAAGTTAATCACACCAAATGGGTAGTGCCTATCTACCCTCTTAGTTTCAACATGCAAGCTGGCAAGGAATTCTAAAGTTAATTCCTTATAGGTAAAGGTATGAAGTTTAACAAAATTTTCCTGAAGGACCCTAAGGTACTCTTAAACTTCATCAAGTAAACCCATATTGGCAAAAGCACTTACATTTATAAATTTAATGGGAAAAAAAGGCATTTGGCAAGAGTGGCATAACTTATTGGATGATTATCCTTCCCAAAGATGGGAGTAGCACCAATAGTTAGAGAGACGCTTAAAGATCTAAGACAGTGCTTAGAAGTTTTCTTTTACCGCTTAGCCATGCTAGAAATTAAATTAGATTAGATGTGAAAGAGAGTGTTTTGATTGAGGTTTTATGGGGGAATGGCCAGATAGTGGTAGAGGTGAAGGGGCGCATAATTAGGTCTAAGGTTTGGGAAAGAAGAGTGGGGAGAAAAGTAAAAGCATGATGTTTAAAAATAAAGATTTTAAAAAGTACATAACTGTGTCATATGGTCATGCGATTGCAAATTAGAGAAATAAAGGCATTTGGTCATGTCATAAGGCCATATATTTGAGAAGTTTCTAGTTTGTTGGCTCAAAAAAGGGCCTAGTCGTGCGGTTGATTGACATATCCACATGAAGTGACGCACTGCCATGTCCATAGGTTGTGTGATTTAATTTTCTACTACCAAATGCACTCTTTTAATGACATGGTTGTATGCTAAGGCCATGTGATTTCCCAATGGCATATTTTGCAAGGATTGATCACCTTAATGGCCATAGGGCTTATCCCCCCCCCCCGCCATAACTATATACTCATCCTAACATCTTTTGCACATAAAATTATCACAAAAACATAAGAAAACAAGCCAAATTCAAACAAAACACTAAGAACACAACTAGAATATACAAGGAACAATATAAAAATCAATAAAAATTATGAAAGAAAACTTCCCAAAACTTGTTTGAAACTCTAAATATTGAATTCCTTAAACCTTAATGTGACATCCCAATTAATAATCATTTAATTTTCTCTTTAAGTCTATCCATGTCATTTAAAAGATCTGATTAAAATTTTTTTTTCACTATGTCTCTTATTCACCACTTAGTAACTATTTACAACAAAACATATATGAATAAACAAACTAAAATACTAATTGACTACATACTGGCCCAACCTCTCTTACACTGCTAGACAGTGACTTTGAAAAGTATACTGCATGCAATCTTTAGTGTTCTCTTCCTGAAATAAGATTTCACACAAAAGAGTGAGTTTGCATACTCAATAAGTAAATGCACAATGATACTTCAATCTCAAATAACGTAACAATATTTGAACATAAAAACTCATCATCATATCCATGTATGAAATAAAGAGTTTTTCCTCTTAAATGCCACATAGGCTACCAATGGTTATTGCACAAATAACATAATAACATTTAAACATAAATAACTCACTATCATATCTATGTATGAAATAAAGAGTCTTTACTCTTAAATGCCACATAGGTTGTGAAAGGTTATTCCCACACATGTTGTCATAAATTTCTGCCACATAGGCTATAAATATCACTGCCACGAAGGCTTTCATTTTTAGTTGCCACGTATGCTATATATATTATTGCCACACAAGCTATAGATCTTATTGCCACATAGGCTATCAAATGTTATTGCCACACAGGCTGTTATATTTTATTGCCATACAGGCTATCAATGTTCTTGCCAAGCGGGCTATTATATCATTACCATATAGGCTATCAAATGTTCTTACCATACAGGCTATTATATCATTGCCACACAGGCTATTATATCATTGCCACATAGGCTATCATTTCATTGCCACATTAGCTATCATCTCCTTGCCACACAGGCTATCATCTCTTTGCCACACAGGCTATTATATCATTGCCACATAGGCTATTTTATCATTGCCACACAGGCTATCATCTCCTTGCCACACAGGCTATCATCTCTTTGCCACACAGGCTATCATCTTCTTCCTACACAAGCTATGCCACACAGGCTGTCATCCCCTTGCCACACAGGCTATCATAGCATTGCCACATAGGCTATTATATCATTGTCACACATGTTGTTTTAACATTGCCACATAGGCTATCATCTCCTTGCCACACAAGCTATTATATCATTGTCACACAGGTTATTTTATCATTGCCACACAGGCTATCATCTCTTTGCCACACAGACTATTAAATATTAGCGTCACATAGGCTATTAAATATTATTATCAACATCTCATGAAAATAAATAAATCAAGAGTATAACAATCTTTCATCTATGTATTCCACAATATCATCACATTAAACAACATTTCATTCCATTGAATATAAGTTCATGGTATTT
>CATIWR010205946.1:0-15348 GCA_949677035.1 Omphalea diandra | reverse complement strand
CACCGAGAATTTCACCCAAAAAACCCAACCTCAATTCATCAGTTTTTAAACAAATATATATATATATATATATATATATATATATATATATATATATATATATATATATATATATACACACACACACACACGTATGTATTTATATATGCAAGAATATTAAGCTTTGAACACATAAGGTTACTTAAAGAGGTGTGGGAATATCTACTCACCTCAAGTTATATCTCTTTCCTAATATGCAAAAATTCTACTTATCTTGATCAATATCATAATCTATAATAGCACCTAGCAATTAAACACATATATTAGTCAAACTATGTCCATTTATGAAGGAAATGACTTAACTTTTATTAACATGTCAATGTTAATCTCTACCATAACTAGGTGAAGGACACTCCTTTCTATCTTGTATACAACCCTAATAATAAGTCTATAGTATCAAACAAAGTTGAAGAAATTCATTTAACATCAATCTTCCTTGCAGAACCATGCTAGTTACGTAAGAACACTTATAATGTCATTAAGACATTAACGTTGCCTTTAATGCAACTAAGATTTAAAACACTAATCAAACTTAATTTCCTTCTCAAATATGAATATTAAAACATTAATAATCATTTAATAAACAATCAAACTTGTAAAACCAATATAAAACTTATTTTGAAGATAACAACACCTTTCATACCATACCAACACCAAACTTCATCTCTTTCATCACCATCAAGCTCAAAAACACTATAAACACACTTATTGGATTATTAAAAAAAAAACATACAAGAAATATGGAAGATTATAATTTACATGAAATAAATAGGAGGAAATCACCAAGTTGCTTGAAGATGGAAGAATATGGATGAGCAAACTTGATTCTCCTAATTGATTTGGTAGCCATGGATAGAGGAAGTATTTTGGAAGGGTTTGGATGAGTTTTGGACTAATAAAACTGAAAACTAAAGAAATCTAATGTTTAGTCATGGAAATAGAAGGAATAAGGTGATGAGGTAGTTAGGAGGGTGCAAAATGACCATTTTTGGATGTGTTAGATTATTTAACAAAATTAAACACTTTTGTCTACCAATTAAGGTTCAATTGCTAAATGTTCTTCCTATTTTTCATGCATTTATTGCTACAATATTCTGCCTTGATTTTTAGTAATTAATTTCAAATAAAAATAAGTAGCCAAAAATGCTTCCCAAAGTCCACCAAAGTGCATCTACTAAAGCATACAACTTATAGAAGCTTTGTTTCGAAATCTTCTTTCCTTCCTCTAGGAAACTTTAAATACCAAATCTAGGCATTTAAAACTCATCTAAAACACCTCATTATCATGCCATTTAAATGTAAATAGGCACACATATTTATCACACATTAAATAAATATAGGTAATGACATTAAGACATTGCAATTATGCAACTATCCAACTCTTCGTTCCTTCAAGATACTTCAAATACAAACTCTATGTATCTAAAACTCATCTAAAGCACATCATTATAATATCATTTAAATGTATGTTAGATGAACACATTAGGCACATATTTAACAAACATAAGCAACGACATCAAAATCAGGTAGTTATATACCAAACCCTACCCCAAAATAATATAATCACACTCCAAACCTTACAAAAACTATTTTTAGTGATAAGGATAGAAATTTTGACCTTTTTTTTTTTTGAAAAACATCATGAGGAAAATTAGAGAATAAATTATTAATTTCTACTACTTGTCACTTATAAACTGATAAATACATTAAGATTGTAAATAGAATTTTAGGATAATTGTTACGTGTTTTGGTTAAAAATAATTTGAAAAAAGGGAAGAATGTTTGCCACATATAGAGTTTGCATAAAATTATAGTGAGGATGCATCTACTCATTATTGTCCTTTTGAGATTGTTTATGATTTTATTCCATTAAGTCCTTTGGAATTGTTTCTTTTGCTCTTAAATATGTGCATGCATTTGGAAGGTAAAAAAATGTTCAATTTGTTTAAACTTTGCATGAAAAGGTACACATGAACATAAATAAAAAGAATGAAAAAGTAGCTCAACAAGCCAATAAGGGGCATGTGAAAATAATATTTGAACCTAGCGATTAGGTTTAGGTACTCTTTAGGAAGGAAAGGTTTTGTAAAAAAAAAAAAAATCTAACCTTAATTCTTAAGGTGATGGTTCATTTCAAGTCTTGTAAAGAATTAATGATAATGTTTATAAAATAGACTTACATGATGGGTATGGAGTTTGTGCTAATTTTAATTTTTTCATTTGTCTCATTTTGATTTTGATAAGGTACATAATTCAAGTACAAATCTTTTTGAGAAAAGAGAAAATGATGCAAACCAAAGAAGCACTAAGTAAGAAGAATCCATCTAATATAGAGGATCAATAACAAAGGCATGCCTCAAGAAGTTAAAAAAAAGCTTTGAAAGCATTCGTGCAAGAAGAAATCAAGAAAACAAGTAGTAGTGCAAAAATGAGAGCATTTAGTGGATCTTTTAAGAGTAAAATCATCATTTACATGCTTTTATTTCATTTGTGGATCCTTAAAAAGAAATCTACAATTCAAACTTTTCAAATGGAGCAATTTGCATTAAAAATGTTATAGAAGATTCTAAAAGGCTTTAGAAAGTTTCATGAAGGTTCTAAAAGATTCCAAGAAGCTTCCAAGAATATTTCAATCATCTTTAGTTGCAAGAACTCAAATCCTAAAAAGGTACCAAGGGCGTAACACACGGTCAAAAAGTCAAAGTCAAGATCTTCTAAGATTTGTCATATATTTGGCTCACCTATTCCTTTTTCTTCTCTTGGCCAAATAGTGTGACTATTTAGAATAGGAAATTTATTTGTTTTCATCAATTAGAATAATAACTAACTAGGAGTTCTTCTTTTCTTCTACTAAATAGCGTATGGCTTTCTTCCTATTTAGTTTCTTCTTAATTTCTAGAACAGGATTAAGTCATTTGTTCCTAACTAGTGAAGCTTTGTAATGCTTATAAATAGGCCATTACAAACATGTAAGAGGCACATTATTCATTAATATAATTTTGATTTTTATTGTGAGAATTTGTTCTTTTCTTTAGTTTTGAAAGAACTTAGTGAGGTCATTAAGTGAGGGCTCAATTATTTTTTGTAAACTATTTTAATTCTAAGCTTAACATAAACATAGTTAATTCTCAGTTTGGACTTAAAACCACCTTTAATTCTTTATAAATTAGTTTGCTAGATATAAGTTATCTAGAGATTTAGTTAAGAGTTAAAGTTCCGTTATTTGATTCTTAATATATCCTTAGGCAAGGTAACAACATTGCATACGGGTTTGGGATAAGTTACCCACGTTTGTATCAATTATAAGAACCAAATAAGTTTGAAGACTAAGGCTTGTTGAAGTTAACTTAACTTAATAGGATTAGGAATAAGTGATCCCTTATATAAGAACATGAAAAGCTAACCAATGAGTGTAAAAGACAAAAATAGAGATTTCAACTACACTAAAAGTCACATGGGATTTTTCCTTATGCTATTTAGCTATAAGAGAAAATAGTACCTCCTACCTTATTTTGTGATACCTAGCATCTTATGATCCTTTAGTTCAAGAAATTTTCTCATTATTCCTTTATGGGTAACCATTAAAGGTCAGCCTCATAAAGTTTAAGGATAATGTTATAACCCAACAATAGTGAATATCTTTTCTATTTTGGTGAAATTTGCATTAGAGATATTTTTTTTATCATTTATAGTATAGGTTATTACTATTTGTTAGACATTAAAGTGATTATGTGATGAGAATCAAATAAAATTTTAAATTATCTTAAAAAACGTCTTTAGGAGCTAGTCATTTATTTATGTGATTATTAGTAAGGGAAAATAATGGTTGTTGAAATCTTTAATGAATAATGCAATTTTCAATGCTTATTGTAAGGGAAAATGGTCCATTGATAGATCTTTCTAAAATTATTTATGGCTACTATCTCAAATTGGACGTATCCAAAGCGTATTGAGGTTTTTCAATTATCATTAATAACCAAGGCCCTTGAGCTATCCAAGCGTAGTTGAAGACTCTTATGACTCCAACATCTATTAATTCATCTCTAATGGATGTTGAATGAAATATTGACTATTTTTCTAATGATAGCCAAAATTAACCTTGTGTGTCTATTGGCTACTTGTTAGTTAGAAAGGAATAATGGCAAGGGTTTTATCAAACCTCTATAAAACTCATGTGCCACTCTTTCTTCTTTCTTATATCTTATGGATTGAATTTTCCAAAACTTTTTACTTTTGCAAAATTTGTCATCATCTTATTCACCCTTTTTAAGGTGTTTATAAGAGAATAAGTGGTATAAGAGCCTTATATTTTATTCAAAATTTACGTGCAAGAGTAAAGATTCTAAAAAGTCAAGAAGAGTCTCAACTCATTCATAAAACCCTTTTCTTCAAAGTGATGACAATAATTGCAAAAAATTGCATAAACATCTTCCATGATAGCGAAACTATCAATTTATGGGACATTATCAAATAAAGAAAGGACATCCAACAAAGATGGTTAGTCATATCTTGGTAAAAAAAAAAAAAAGAAAATCTTACTTCTTTATTATATCCATCAATGGAACTCATGTTTCACTCCTACTTTCTTTCTGATATCTTATGGATTAAATTTTCTAAAAATTTTTATTTTTGCAAATTGTCATCATCCTATTCACTGCTCTTTAGGGTTTTTATGAGATAATAGGTGGTATAAGAGCCTCATCCTTTATTTAAAATTTACGTGCAAGAGTAAAGATTCTAAAAAATTAAGAAGGGTCTCATTCTGTCCATAAGACACTTCTCTTTATAGTGATAACTACCATAATTAGAAAAATCATATAGCGATCTTCTTTGATAGTGAAAGTATCAACTTATAGGACATTATCAAAGAAGGAAAGGACATTCTAACAAAGATGTATAGTAATATCTTGGTAAAAAAAAAAACAAAAGTTATGGACAATTAAAGGGAAGAACGTCACCTTAAAAATAAATGAGCTACATATGTTGTCTTTTGTGTCACCTATAAATCTCAATTTGCTAAGTTGCATATGCGTATATTAGCTAATTATATTTTATATACTCTTGAAAAGCACCATGAAGGTATAGGTATTATAAAAGAAAAAGATGAATCAAATGCATACCTACAAATATGAGATGTTTGCATACCAATGAATTAGAAGTGTAATAGAAATGTACAATCATTTTATGGATATTATGAGGTCACTAAACAATTTAGGAAAAAGGTACTTAATTGAAGACATGGTGGAAAAAATTATTAGAACTCTATGTTGATTAAGTTAGGTGTTTAACAAGGTTAACCTCTATTTTGATCTTGACAATCAATTTTGAATAATATTAATGTCTCTATTTAGTATTTATCTTATATAATTAAAAGTTAGAAAAGGATGGAACATCAAAGAGTTTGCAAAATTTTCAAATTCATAAATTAGTCTTGAAAGTTGCGACTAGGAAAAGAAGATTACAACTTAGACTTAGCTAAAGCTTATAAGTTGTGACCAAGACCTAAGGGTCATGATCATAGGCCATAGTTTTTGAAGAACTCCTGAGACATATAGGCTCTTTTGCAATCACAATCTAACAAGCAAAACATAGATCTCAACCAAAAATCTATATCACACCTATTACCTTCAAGATGCAGAGAACCATTGCAGCGACTAATCAAAGGGCCTCTTAAAAAGTGCCAGAAGCTTATAAAGATCATGATAAAAAAATATGTCTTGCTTGTAAAATGACAATCATGATCATGAAAAAGTCATCACAACTATGAAATTTGTCGAATCTAACATTAAATATAGATTTCCTAAGTGTTGTTAAAAGAGATTTACTAAAGTCTTTATGTAATAGTCATTTGGTGGTTGAAGGCTATAAATACCCTACTAAATGGCCTTTAATGAAAAAGAACTAACTTTATTATTACCAAACTCTTACACTTTGATTTCTTAAAGCCTTATTCTTCAATTTGTTATGTTTTTTTTGGTTTGCTACTCGATTGCTTAAGGTTGAGTGTTAGTGATAAAAACACTTATATAGGTTTGAGTGTAGGTTTTGGGAAAACATTTGTAAATGGTCTGAATGTGAGCCTTAGGAAAAAAACATGTAAGGGTTTGATGTGAGCCAAAACATTAAGTTTGAGGAGCAAGCTTGTAAAACTCTTTGTAATTATATAAGAGATAACGAAATCCTAATTATAAATTAGAGAGAGGATGTAGAGTTAGTCAATACCTGAACCACCATAAATTTTTATGTGTTTTCTTATTCTTTTCCTTAATTATTACTTTTCTTAACACCTCTTAATCTCTTCTAAACTTAAATTATTTTGTTAACTACTAATTCAATCCTCATTTATTAATGTGCAAGGGCCAATAAGTGGTATTAGAGCGAGATCTCACTTTTAAAAACTTAATTATGTGAGCAAAGATCAAAATGGCCAATAAAAAGACCACTCATCTCAAAACTCACTTTGATGGCACTATTTATGGTTATTGGATGGTATTAAAGAAAAGATTCTCTAGAAAATCTCCCTCTAATTCTAACTTTAACAAGGATAAGAAGAATGAAGTCAATTACTATGAATCTAACTAGCAAAATCACATTAAGGTAGATAGTCCCATGATTAAGAAGAAAAAGAAGTATTTCAAAGAAAAGAGAAAAAAAAGGCTTCAAGGCTTCATGGGATAAAGATCCATCCAATGATGAAGAAAAGGATGAGGTGGCCAATCTTTGCTTCATGGCCTTAGAGGACAACTCTAATGAGTTATGTTCCACTGCTCTTTTTGGTATCAATGATGATGATAATTGCACTTGTAGTGACATGGATGATGATGAAATTATGAAAACCATAGCATTAAAATGTGAAAAATATTTTTCTAGATGAAATTTATAAGAAATAATGTTCAAAACCTAAACAGGTTTAAAAATCTTAATGAACTTGTCTTAATTTTGAAAACATCTAGATGATCTCAAAAAATCTTTAGAAGAAATATCTTCAAAAACCTCCTTATTCAAGTCACTACATAAAGAAAATAATTTTTTTAAAGGTAGAGATTAAATGACTAAGAAACTCCATTTCACAATTTGATAAAGGAAAAGAAGCTTTAGATACACTAATTGTAGCTCATAGACCACATCTTATGAGACAGGGTCTTGGCTTCAATAGTGCATCAACTTTCATATTCTTCCCTCCATAATTTGTCAAAACCTATACTCCTCAAACCTTTAGCATAGAGGTGGTGCTTAAAAAGACCAAATACATAATAGACATCGACTCAAAATGGGAATGGGAAGATACCATAAATTTCTAAAATAATGCATATATGTAAAGGGCATACATCATGACACACACAACCAAGACACACATTAATCATACACATGTCCTTGTATGCATGATAATTTTAAGAATGTTATGAGACACAATTCTCATGCTAAAGTGAAATTAAACAAGAGGATTAACAAGTCTAAAGTTTAATGATGAAGATTAACATGCTAGGCAAAGCTTTATCAAGTATGACTAAGATCCATTGCAAGTGATTTGAAAACCAATGACTAGAGCAAAGAATAAAAGGATGAAGGAAACTTTATAAGGATTAATCATAGAGACACAAGAGGCAAATAGTAAATCTTCTTCAAGCCATCAATAATCTCTATGCACTTTAATTGCATGGGAGAAACCTCAAGAGGGGAACTATAAGTTAAACGCAACTTGTTTAAAGAAGGAAATATGGCACATGGTCATGCTCCTCAACACAACACACGTCTTTTTCTCAATGGGGTAGAAGCAATAAAAAACAAACGGCCAAGACAGACAACCATGTCTTAAGGTGACACTTTTAGATAAAGACATTTGAAAACATACGGTTTCAAAGCATAACTGTGCATTAAGGAATCTTATTTGTAAAGTTGGAATTGTAGTAATGCACAGCTGAGTATGCATCTCATGGAACTTTTGGACTTCTTTTTGTTAGTCTTTTTTTAGTTTACTTCCTAATTAGTTAGATTTATTATCTATAATAAGTTTCCTACTTATAACAACCTTAAATAATAATTCAAGACCTTTTCTATGTAGGAAACTTCATTTTGTAAGGCTATTTATAGGCCAAATTTGTGTATTATAAATGAACAATTTTATCATTAATAATATTGAGTTTTAATGAGTTTATGCTTTACTTTCTTGTATTCTTAATAGAATACGAAATTTAGATTTATTAAAGAGAGTGACCAACCTTTATGGTTTCTTCAATGTTAGGGTTTTAAAGACTTAGTTTCCTTATGGTTTTAATATGAACAATAGCTTGACTTCTAGCTTTCTTAGGCAAAATAACAAATCATATAAAAGGTTCCTAAAGTAGGTTGCCTAGTGGGTCTTTATCATTTAATGTCACTATTGTATGAGATATGGTCACATTAATGTATTTTATTAAATTAGGAAGGTCACACCTTAATTTAGAGGGTCCTTCAAAAACTAACTTCTAATGACCTAAGTATTCTTAGGTACCAAAGCAAAATATTTGATTTTATAGAATGGGGACTCCACCAAATTATCATCATAGAAAATCTAAAGGTGACTGGAGATTGTTAACAAAGAAAGTTTCAAAAAGGCTAATTGGTATAAAATCATCTCAATAATTGATACCAAACTTATACTGTATCTTTTACCTCTTATGCTTTAACTTGACATATGTGCATATATTTAGGGGGAGTTGTCATGCATTATTTTGCTTGATGGGAGCTCTTTGCCTTAAAAAATTTCTTTAACATATTTTTCTTGCATAATTTATCACATTTCATATAGTCGTATGATTGATGCTCAAATTGTGATTGTTATGTGTTTGATGTGCTTGATGATTTAATTGCTTGATATAATATATGCAAATGTGTGAAAAATAAATAATTAACTAAAATACATATATATTATATACTCATATTTAGAAGTAGTTGTTATCATTAATTAATCATATATAAACATGATAATATGGATTCTTGTTGCATGAATAAGGAATTGGATTGACTTATAAAGCAAATTTCATTGAAGCAATTATGTGGCACTATAAAATTCTCTTACTGTGATTGTGATAATTAGACTTGAAATCATTATGCTAGATTGAATGCATAATCATGAACTTGACATTAATCATTGTAACTTTAAACCTAGTTGCATTTGGAGTAGTGTTTGGGTATGTAGTGACCTATATAAAGCTATACAAATGATAGAGAAAAGATTTATCCCTTCTTGAAATAGAAGTAAGAGTCTCATTCCCCTTCTTGCAATAAGAGTATGAGTCTCATGGCTAGTTAGGGTTGGCTATTAGTATTATGACATGTCTAATCATTTTATATTAAGACATATGAATAATATTAAAAATGCTTAACTTGAACATGACATGTTTAGTTAATCATGTTAGAATCTTTAACCTTAATATAGATATATTTAGAAAGTAAGTTACATGACATGACACATGTAACCATTTAATTAATCATGTCATGATATGAAAATAGATGTTTGATTTGGTAAACATATAAAATATCAAAGAATATTTAGTTTTTATTAGAAATGTATATATATTGAGAAAACAAAGGGTGAAAATTGAAATACTAAATAAATATAAAGTTAGGTTAAAAACATTTTCTTATATATAAACATATTAGCTTAAATTGTGTGCATTTATGTTGTGCATTATATGTTAAACCATTAACCAAATTATATATTCATGTTTAATCATGTCTATTGTTGGTTTGGCAGGTCATACCATTTAAACATATTTTTTTAACCACATTGACTTGTTTATGACCCAAACATATTTATTTCAAATCTAAACCCATTTAACTATGTGTTGTTTAATCAGGTTGTGTAAAAAATTGCTAATTCTAGCTATTTATTAAGTCATAACACAAATCCTTGCAAAAGGAAGAATAATAAATTTTGGAAAGGAGTTTTCAATTATCTATTCATTTGAGTTATGGACTTGGAAATCAAAAACAAAATCAAATTAGTAAAGAGTTAACACAACTTCATGCCTTAAATCTGATTGAGACATTAGCTAACAAAAGGATTAGATTGTAGTGAAACCACTTTGACCTTTCGTCTTAATTAGGGGTTGTGGTGCATTGCTAGATATCAGTTATAATTTATGCATAAATGAAGTAGATCAATTATGTCACAACCCAATTTAGGAGCATGACCGTCGCATAAATTAATGTCATATTAATTCATGCAAGACTAGAAATAAAATATATTACTAAAGAATACTAAAGAAATCAATACTAATTCACTTAACATGATAATATCTTAATGTCTAAAAAAAATATCAATTTAGAAATACTGGCAAAATCTAATGGTAAACTACGAAGTCTTTATGGAATAAAATTAATTAAAATTATCCAAATGATTCCAATAAAAATTATCCCAAGAAAAATGAAGTTCAGGCATACCCAATAGATGTAAGAGGCCAAAATAGATAAAGTAGATCCTTAAAGAGAGAGAAGACTAAAACTTGGACTAGCTAAAAATATCTAATGATCTATAAAAAATAGATCAAATGTGAATTGAGCTAATGTTCAATGAATAATAATTATAACACACAAGATAATAAAAATAGATAAACGCTTGAATAATTTTGTAATAGTTTTATATTTTTCAAATATATTAATGCTACAAACAATTAAAATCTAGTTTAAGCATTCAAACTAAAAAGGATATTAAAATCAACATTAATTCATTTAAACCAATGAAATGTTTCATAGTAAATTTTTTTGGTATTGTACTCCAAAGCGATGATAGTCTATATTATTAAAGGCTTAGATGGTAAATTAGTAATTCTATATATCTATAATAATAATAACAATAAAAGTTCTATATTCACTTTTTAAATTATTAATATATTATTTTTATAATGGACATGTCCATTATAATTTAATAATGTTAATAGATTGCTCGAAAAGAAAATTTTAAATCTAATGTAATATTATATTGATATAAGGCTTACAATTGTCCAAAGGAAATAAGTAGCAAGTTAAGTAAAATAGAAATAAAACTGAAACAAAAAGGTACAAAATAGGACACCATGTTTGCACTCAAACCAATTCCAAACTCCATGGCTATGGTAATAGGACACCAAAATATATCTATATATACAATTATATGATAAGATTATAACACTACGATTAAACAAACCAAAATTCTAATAATTTAAATGTTAAACAAACTAAGAGCCACTATTATTTTTTAATTAAATTAATTCAACAATTTATATACTAAATTTCAAAAGTCTAAAATTAAGAATAATAAGATATCATTATTATAAATTGACTATTATATAATATTAATTATTCAATTTTAAAGATTACCTTAATAAAATTAAATAAAATCAATGGTGTGGAGAGTAAATTTGATTAGCATTACCTAGAAAGACACTAAATTCCAAACTAATAATAATAATAATAATAATAATAATAATAATAATAATAATAATAATAATAATAATAATAAATGCAAAATGAAAGGATTCTCTGTCATTTGAATTAGATTTAAATGTTGTACTGACATGAATATATGCATATGACATTGTCATTCTTATATGGTATGAGAATGAGAATAAGACAATTGTGTACAGTTTCCTTGACTCAACACCTTCCACTCGAGGCAATTTGAGAAAGATTTAGCAATTTGTTTTGAGATCAATGAAATGGAAAAAGATGGAATCATGGAAGAATTGAATAGGCATGTGCCATATATTCACAACCAAGTAAAAGAAAGAAACAAATATGAATAAAATGAACATGCTTGTGCCATATAAATGAAGAAAACATATATTTACAACCAAGTAATAGGTATGTGCGATATAAAAGAAAGAAACTGATATATTAGTGGTATTTTAAAATAAGTAGTATTTATTAATAAGGTATTTTAAAACTTTAAATATCTAAATATATTTTATTAAAAATAGAAAATGTATATACGCTAACAAAATAATTAAATTTTATGGAAATTACCAAAATATATATTTCCTTTAATAGATACACAAAAATAATTTATTTTAAATTTCAAATGGAATATATTATTTATATATGTAAATTATAATTTTAAATAAATAAATTATAAAATATTAGGATATTACATTCTTCCTCTGGAAATTTGGTGTCCAAATTTTGAATGTATAGATACTTATTCAAATGAATCAAGATAAAATGACATATTCTAACTTAAAGACTCTAATAAATGAGGGTACTTATCTAGCATTTCAGATTCTATCTTCTAAATGGCCTTACTATTAGAGTGATTATGCCACAAGACTTTGATAAAGACAATCTCTTTAGGATGGAGCTTCCTAGTATGATGGTTTAAAAAATGCAAGAGTTGTTCCTTGTAAAACAAATCACTTTTAAATTGTATAGTTTGTGAATACAAAATATGTAATGGATTTGAAATGTATTTCCTCAACATGGAAACATGGAATACAAGATGCACATGCGAAAAGTTAAATGGAAGAGTCGAGTGAAAAGCCACCTCTCCAACTCTCTCAATGACATTGAACGACCTAACGAGAACTCAATTTTCCTTTCCTCCTAAATCTCATAACTCCCTTCGTAGGAGAAACCCTCAAATACACATGATCACCAGCAGAGTAGTCCACATCTTAATGCTTAGGGTTAAAGTAACTCTTTTATTGACTTTGAGCAATTAGAAGCATATCATAGATTCAACAAACCTTATTTGGTGTCTGTTGTATCAACTTTGGTCTAGTAAGTTGTCACACTCTAACATCATCCCAACAAATAAGTGATTTACACTTCCATCCATATAGATCCTCATAAGGTATCATCTCAATGCTAGACTTGTAATTGTTATTGTAAGCAAACTCAATTAAAGGTAAATGATCATCCCAATTACCACCAAAATCCATTACATAGGCACAAACATATCTTTCAAAGTTTGAATAGTTCTTTCAAACTATACATCTATTTGAGGGTGAAAAAAATTATTGAAATGTAACTGAGTTCCTAGAGATTCTTGAAATTTCTTTCAAAATCGACATATAAACTAAGTACCACGATTAGACACTATAGATATTGGAACCTTGTGAAATTAACAATCTCATCTAAATACAACTAAGCTAATCATGAGATAGGTAGTCTTTATAGCCAATAAGTGAGCAGATTTTGTCAGCTTAAGAACAATCACCTAGATAGAATCATAACCCCCTCGAGTATGTGGTAAACAACCAATGAAATCCATAATAATATCATCTCATTTCCACTGAGGGATTTCCAATTGTTTAACCAACGTATAAGATCTCTGATGCTCTGTGTTAATGCAATGTGCTTCTTCATTTTGATCCATAAATAAAACTCCTTCAAATCATGGTACATCTTAGTCGAACTTGGATGTACTATGTAACTTGAGTTGTGTGCTTCCCTTATGTTGGACTAGGATGATTAATCCTAAGTTTAAAACCTCTTTTGATCTTGAAAAAAATAGATTGATCATCACTAATATTTTAAATAAGTGTTGATTTTGCAGAAATGAATCAATCTCTCAAGAAAAAATGAAAGGAATTGATAAACTCCAAAGTGAGATGTAAATTACGACCGCAATCTAGGATTCGCGATCGCGACTCATGTTAAGACATGCTGAAATTCAAGCAAGAAAAATCACAGAGCCATTCTGGGTTGCGACCGATGGAAAAGAAGAAGCTATTATGTGACAGACGAATTCGCAGTGAAAGTCACGCTGTAGTTGCGGCCACGAATTTCAAAGTAACTCAAGAGGGAAGCGAGTCCACAACCACAGCTTGACAAGTGTCCTAGAAGACTATTGAAAGTCAAAATTCACAGAGGCATCTTGCTGGTAGCGACCGCGAATCCTGTGGAAGAAAGATGACTACTTTGGCAGATGAATTCGCGTATTCTATCACGGCCTGTGCAAGAAAACTCGCGACCGTGACTTCTGAAAGTAGGTGAAAGACAATGGCTATATTTTCCTGGTGAACTAATAAAGAAACTGCCATGTGGACTAGCCGTTAGACACAAACGGGGTTTTCCTTGAAGAATTGGATTTCGCGACCGCAAAAGGTAATAATGACCATGATTTCATCCTAACAAGCATTTAATGCAAAATCTATCAAGCATGTCTCAAAGATTTGATGAGCCATGATCTACAACATCTCTTTGGTGAAGTTTGGCTATAAATACACCACCAAAAAGCCATGAATAAGGTTGCTAAGGAATTTATTACAAGTAATTAAAGCTCTTAATCTTTGCTACTCATTTTCTTCATCTTCTTTATGAAATTGTAATTGTTAGGTGTGAGCATTAAACACTAAGTAGTGCGGTTGTGTGTTAGCCTGTAAAAAAAAACACTTCAAGAAAGGTTTAAGTGTGAGCCTAGTGAAACACTTAAGTGAGGTTTTGTGTTGGCTTAAAAAACACATTATTGTAAGGTTTTGTGTTAGCCATCAAAACACAAGTTGTATAAGTTGGGTGTGAGCTTGAAAACACCATTGAGATAGTGAATTACCCAATTGATTAATTGGGGAGTGGACGTAGGGTCATTTATACCCGAACCACTATAAATTGATTATCTCTTTTCTACTATTTCTTCTCCCCTTTATCTTTGTTTTTGAAATTTTTATTCACCAATTCAACCCCCCTTCTTGGTGCCTAGGGACAACAAGTGGTATCAGAGCAAGGTTTTCACAAATCAAACCTTCATTGGGTGAAATAAGATCATGGCACAAGAAGTAAACCACTCACAGCTAAGGCCATATTTTGATGGAATAGATTATACTCAATGGAAGTATAGGGTGGAGATCTATCTTGACACAGATTTGGTGGACCTTTGGGATGTGGTAATCAAGGAATGGAAGCCTCCTACAAGAGTTATGGACGACAATGAAGAACTAATCCCAAGGGATGAATGGGTTGAAGCTCATCGAAAGTCAAATGGCAAGAACAAGAGAGCAATGGTCATTCTCCTAAGCTCACTTTCGAAAGAAGAGATTGAGAGAGTGCAACATTGTCAAACTGTACATGCCATATGGAAGACTCTAGAGAACTATCATGAAGGCACAACCTTAGTCAAATTAAGCCATTTGGAGATGTATGTCACCAAATGGGAACTTTTCATGATGAAGGACAATGAAAACATCACATAAATCACTAATCTGCTCTTGTCCATCATCACCAATATGAAGAAGTTTGAAAGAGCACTCACCAATTATGAGGTAAACACCAAAATCCTTAAAACTCTTCCTCTTGACAAATTTGGGGCTAGGGTGTGCAGCATTCAAGAATCCAATCCAGAGATTGGAAAGGTCC
>CATIWR010205932.1:0-18858 GCA_949677035.1 Omphalea diandra | reverse complement strand
TTCTATTTTAATATTAAATATTTGATAAATGAAAAAATAAAAGAAAATTATATTTGTATGTATAAGGGTATTTTTGTCAATTTTTAAGTTAACATTCCATTCCATTCCAGTGCAAACAAACAAAATTACTTTCAAACCATTTCATTCCATTCCTACCATCCCAAACATAAATATAATTTAACACTCTCTTTTCAAATCAAATCAATCTATTTCATTCCATTAATAACCTTTCCAATCAATTACAAACACCTCATCCAAACACATCCAAACAGGGTGTTAGAGTAACAGACAGATGCCTTTCATGCGTGCGGGACCCGCAACGCTAGGCCACATGTTCCTACCATTTCCTTCTACTGCTACTCAATGCACCAAGTAAAGGACCAACCTGGGCTTACCATTCTCCTCCTCGGTCAAAGTCAACAAAAAACATCACCACAGTCGCCCTCCAATCAACACATCAAATGCTGTACGTGTATAACCTACACCTTATGGCATAGGATGGAAACTCTTGTTGTTTTTAACAAGCGACTGGATATCGGGCGGACTAAAAGAGTCACGTTATCAAGTTCTTCTGGACGCGGATATGCGTATTGTAAAGTGGGTGTGTTGTATATAGAGATAATTGGTTGATCCACTTCAATACACAGCTAGAAGAAGAAGATGGGCATCAGAAATCTTGTAAGCTGTTCTTTCTATGTGGTGTTGGTTTTTGTGGGTTTACAAGAATCTGTTCAAGGAAGGTTGTTATCGATCAAGAAACCAGACCCAGATGATGCTGTTGCAACGGCTCGTTGGCTAGTATCTGAGAATTCTTGGGGGATATTAAAGTATGTTACTCTCTACCCATTACGTTGCTTTTGATTTCAAGTTGAAACTGGGCGTTTGGGTATTAATTTGTTTCTATATGTTGATGGTGCTGGCTGAATCGAACTCTTGAAGGAGATATCTTAAGGTTTAGTTGGTTGGATTCAGTTCTAATTTTTTTCTGAGCTACTAATGTGATGGCAATTATGAAATTTTAGAATATTGTTGCAAAATTTGAAGATGAAATAGACTTATTGCCTGTTATTATATAGTTTTCAGGAAGCTTAGATATTGGTTTTGTTATTTGGGTAGTATAAATATTTTTCAGATTGATGCTTAATTGTGTTTGCTTTTTTTCCCAGCACCATATCACTTGAGTTGGACGGAGCACCTTTTGGGTAAGGGCTTTCTTTCTTCTTTTATTATTTTTGTCTTCCTCATATTTATATAATTTTAGTGCTTCTGCCAAACTAGTTGAAGAAGAGGCGTAATTGTTATATTCCTTGGCAAAGATATAGAACAGAAGCATTTGTAGTTTAGTTATTACCTAAGGTTGTTGTTACTTCTTACTGGTGACTGATCATCTTATGTCAAATTCAAATGAATTATATTTATTTTGCATAAACTGTTATCAAAGCAAGCTGCTTATTTACTCTTTGGTTGAACCTCAAAAATCACCTAAGAGTTGCACCTTTAAGTGCCAAAGAATGTGTGCTAGTTGGGAACTCACCTTCATCCCCAAGGGCTTGTTTTGCATTGGCTGGTTATTAGGAGTAGTTTTATGATTATGTGTCCGTGCTCGACAAATTAACTGCAACTTTATAGTTCCGTTATTATAGTCTTAAAACTTCAATTTTCCTCTAGTGTATACCTAGAGATACATGGAACGAAACCAGCATAATTTTGAAATTCTAGTACTAGTTTCGAACATATTGAATCAGGGACTTGGAACATTGTGGACACCCTACCATTGAGTATTACTGGAAAGACTTTTTGTTATTTAAGTTCTCTCTCTCTCTCTCTCTCTCATACATTTGAAATTTTTTTGCTCTGCAGTAATGTTGTTTCATTTAGCGATGGACTGCCTAATGAAGGTAGTGGCATTCCGTACTTTTATTTGACTACTCTTGATCCAACTGCAAGAAATGCACTTAAAGACCAGAGGTCTTCACTCACAATCAGCGAATACCCTATTGGAACTTGTGGCAATACAGACCCTGAGAATCCCACTTGTGCAAAAATTACCCTGACTGGGAAGGTATGTTCCAAAATCAAACATTTCCTCTTATAATTCCTTTTTAGTCTTTAATATGTAATAGTTGAAGCAGGCCTAGTATATGGTGCCCAAGATTTATTTCTTGGAAGACTAATTTGCCACTAATGCCACATGTTTACACACTAAGTTAGAGGCACCTGATTGCTTCTTTTTTCTTATTCTTTTTATATATTTTGCTTAGTAACATGGATTAGTTTGATAAGATCAGGCAAAGATCTTTTCTTGAGAAACCTGGTTAGATGCAGGCTTATGAGATTACTATTGATTGTTAGTGCTGTAAAGTTCTTTTGTTATTAGTTCTTGTTATCCTTGTTTTTTTTGTCCTGGGCTTTATGCAAATTATGCTCCAATAGCTGTTAAGTCAAACCAGAAATGATCAATTACAGTCTTGACTCCTAATGGATTATGAAGGCTGTTCTTTTACACTGAGAATGACAAGTTATATGATTGAAGTGTCCTTTATGCAGTTTTTCTTTTTTCTTTTTTTTTTATTTAACTACCCATCATCCCTATCCTGAACATCTTGTTTATAATTAAAACTAAAGCATTCTTAAACTTCTGTGAATTCCTCTTGGTACCCTTTTCAATTTTGCTGAGAAAAGCAAAAGGAACAAAATCTAGGAAAATAACACTTTCAAGAATAAGCTTTTCAGAAAATATTCACACTTTGTAAAGCCTTAGGCATTTTACAGTATTTTTAATGTGCAAATAGTGACATAAGTTGAATTTTAGGAAAATCAGGAAGGAAGATACCTATTTTATTCCGCTTCTTCCTTTGTTGGCATTAAACGTTTTTTTAGTTTGGAAAGTTGTGATTAACTGTTGTCTCATTTGATATGTTAGTTAAAGTTACTCGATGGAAACTCTAAAGAAGCAGAATTTGCTCGAAGTGCCCTGTTTACCAAGCATCCTGAGATGGAGAGTAAGTACTCAGTTTACACAGGACAAGCAGCCCTCTTCGTAAACACCCCGACAATGTGATACTGTTGACCTCTAATAATTGGAATCTGTTTGTCTTTCCATCTTTTACTTGCTAATACCATCTTCTTTTATGGTTGACAGGCTGGCCCAAGAATCACAACTTCCAGCTCTTCAAGTTAGACATTGAAGATATATTTCTGATCGATTGGTTTGGTGGTCCTAAACCTATCACAATAGATCAGTACCTCCATCCTAATATGCAAGTATACAAGTAAGGATGCCATATTGGTATTATCAAGTTGGGTAAGGGACCCTGAAACAAATGTG
This sequence comes from Omphalea diandra, assembly GCA_949677035.1. Lineage (NCBI taxonomy): Eukaryota > Viridiplantae > Streptophyta > Magnoliopsida > Malpighiales > Euphorbiaceae > Omphalea > Omphalea diandra. The sequence goes on along the minus strand of CATIWR010205932.1, from coordinate 15,530 downwards.
ACTGCTGTGCTGTGTATTTTCGGTATGAATAAAACTGATTTCTTATATTCTTGATTTTTTATTTTTTAAGCTGGGTCTACGCCATTTACAGAAAAAAAAAAAAAAAAAGGGTTTCTTGTGCTATTCACTAAATACGCTTCTGACTTCTGGTATCACTTCCTCATTTCCTGCTGGTTGTAAGTATGGAATATGTATAATAAATCTATTGTAATTAAGATAAGACAATTTTTTCATAATTTATAACTGCAATCCCATTATTCCTTTGTTCTGCTGAAAATAAGCAGAAAACAGTTTGTTTGATCTTTGCTTACACGCTTGTATTTTACATTGATTATACTATTTAAAAGACGGACCTGCAATTCATACGTGTCTATAGTTTTTTGTGCAAGGACTTCTGATTGTCAAATATAATATTCTTGTATAAGAACACTGAAAGCAAGTTTATCTGAAAATTATTCATGCTTGTAGTTATAAAAGTTGGGGAACATAATGAGATTTGTGTTCTTTGTTCTGAAATGAGAAAGGTGGTGTTTGTCATATTAATTTTGCGTTCATACAATGAAAGAGGAAATCAAGGCTTTATTATAATCATATTTACTTCATGCTTACTTTCCATTCATCAAAGGGTAAAACTCAATTATGTTTAACAATTGTAATGGAATAATTAAATAAAAATATAATGAAGGTTATTTGCAAATTCTATAACCTTTACTCAAGTTTAAATAATTTTAAACCTATTAAAACATTTAGAATTTTAAATGAATCTTTTGACTTCCGAAACATGACAAATGTAAATCTATAAATGAATTATATAAAAATTTAAGTTGCATTTGGATGTCAAATAAGTAATTTAACATTTGAAACTCTTTAATTTAAAGTTTATTCATTTTAAATTTTGTTGTTTTGATTAAAAAAGAGAGAGAGAGAGACATAAAAATCCAAGTTTTTGCATTTTGAAATTTAATTGTTTGAATTATATTAAGAATTTAAAATCTTTGTATAGAAAAGAAGAAATTAAAATCCAACATTATTAATTTTGTATAAATAAATTAAATACCTGCTCTCTCTCTCTCTCTCTCTCTCTCTCTCTCTCTCTCTCTCTCTATATATATATATATATATATATATATATATATATATATATATATATATATATATACTTCTGAAAAACACAGGATTAAAGGCATTCTTCTTAATCAGGAAATCAAATAAGGATACTGAGTGACATATCTTTGTCATCAATAGAGAGTCATATTCATATCTTGTGTTACCTGCAAATGCAGTAGTGTAAGTTTCATTTATAGCTCTTTTGTTTTTGAAGTATTTCATCATTTCTTGTTGCATTGTTGATTCACACCTTTCACCAGCATAGCAGCATTACTCTCATGCATTTGATGAATGCTGACATGCACATGCACATTCTCTTTGTGTCTGCACTCTCAATATCATTGAATAAGCTTTGTTTACATTTGGCAAATGATCCATCAACAAAATTTGATTTCCAGCATGATCATGACTATCATCAAGTACCATATGACACTGCACAAGACTATTCAAAGGATTCATCTCAACTACATTCCTGTTACCAACCAATACAACTCATCCCACAATTTCCTCAAGTTAGTGTAATACATTGTAATAGGTAGATTATCTTGAGTTATGGAGGCAATTTCCCTTTGCAATTGATGCTGGAGTGGTCCATTGCTTTCACCAAAATGCTCCTATAATTTTCCCTAAGTTCTTTTGTTGTGGATATAACAAAGATTCAGTTAACTCCTTGGAAAGTGAATTCAATATCCAAGAAGTTAAAATATGTAGATAAATTAAAATTACATATATTTATGATGAGTATTAATGTAGTAATCTTTAATTTGAAATGATTAGAGAGATTTAATTTAGTGGATTTAAAATAAGATCATCAATAAAAATCTCTCTTTATCGACATCTTTTAATTGACTTAATGTAATTCATCTGCTTTTAAGAAATTGAACTTTATTTCACATTTCCAATAAATATAAGATGTATCTTTTAAGATCTTGATATATAAAAAATAGTTCCATTCACATAGAATATGACTAACCATTATAAATATTTACAATCTTTTATATAATGGGACCTATTGGCTCATTTTTTAAGAATCTCTCTTTCTTTCTAGACTCCCATACTAAGCCATGTGTTTCTTATTCTTCCCCTCATGTAGGGCTGAGCATTCGGTCGGTTCGGTTCAAACCGAACCGAATTTATGAAAATCGAATATATCGAATTTAGTTTAAATTTAAACCGAACCGAACCGAAATTTAAGATAAACCGAAGTAAACTGAACCGAAAAAAATCGATTTGGTTCGGTTCGGTTTTCGGTTTTGGGCTCAATGGGTTGTTGGGCTTTTTTTATCTTATATAAAATAATTTATTTTTAGTTTTTTAAACTCAAATTTAAAAAAAATTAAAAAAAATCCCATAATTTCGGTTTATTCGGTCTATTCGGTTTTCTCAAATTTAAACCGAACCGAACCGAAAACCGAATTTTTTTATTTTTTTAAACCGAACCTAACCGAATTTACTTTAAAACCAAACCAAATAGACCAAATTCACTCGGTTCGGTTCGGTTTTTCGGTTTCGGTTCGGTTTTGCTCACCCCTACCTGCATTGGCCTTACTTTGTAGGACCGTTAGGAAATTCGCCTAGGCCAATGGCGAGCTGCCACACTTATAAAGAGCAACAATTTTCTCTATGGACTGACACTCTTTTGCACCATGAGGAGTTGCGTGCATTTCAAAGATTTATGTGTGGTCGAAACTGGACTGTTCCCAGAGAAATATGGCCAAGCCTAGTTGAAGATGCTCCATGGGACGTTCTACCTATGGGTTACCAAAAAAGTCTTGAGGAAGCCAGTAACGAATGAGGACGACTCCTCAATTATTCTTGCCTTAAAGATGATCTTACTGGTGATCAATACACTCCTAAAGATTACTCACAAGACACCTATGAGATCACATATGATACCTATATGAAATACCATCATGATGAAGATGAGATAGAACACATATATCTCACAGATAAGATGAAGAACATGAATCTCTCTCCATCACATGAACCAATAAGAAAGTAGTGGTGTCATGTCATTGTAAAAGTAGTGGTATCAATGTCTTTGTAAAAACTAAGTGGTGTTATCGTCTTTGTAAAAAGGTGTGACTGTACTCTAAAGTAAAAATGTTCCCCACCTTACTTTAGGCATGTGAGTCTTTAATTATTGTTCTCTTCACAGATGGGATGAGATTTGATCTTATCTTCTCCTTTCCTTATATAACGAGAGGCCTTCCATTGTAAAAATCAGAACTAGTTTGGGAACAAAGTCTTTTTGTTCAATACACACTATGAGTCACTAAATCTCTCTGGCTTGAGGCCAACATGAGTACTACTTTCATTCTCCTAATCTCTAGTGTTATGTTCTGAGTCATATCCTTCATGAATGGTATGCTAAGAGGAATGTGGAGCTAGCACGGGTATAAAAGCAGAGAGGACAGTGGCTTGTTGGCTTGAGTTGATGACGTGTTTGCCATAGTCATAAGTGCTAATATACCTGTGATAAGGCTTGTTAGTTTGTTGTTGCTATTCATAGTCATACATGTATACTGCTAATGTGTCTATATGGTATATCCAAATAAAAAAAGTTACTTAACTGAAAATACACTTGGCAGAATTTAGAACTCTCAAAGTAATAAAAAATTTGAAGTGTATAACTGCTCAAAGACACTCCAATTCCTTTCACAACATGATGCATTATAAGTGAGGCTAAGAATCTTAATAACTAGCGGTTGTAAATTTGGGGTAGAGCTCCTATAAAGACTCCACCACTTAGTTGCAAATTATTTTTTTATCTATAATCAATACTCTATTTAATAAACCAATATTTAGAATCTAAAAGCTAATTTTAAATCTACAAATTAATATTCCCTTAGAATCTAAACAATGACTACTTAATAAGCTAATCTAGTTAGCCTAATCTTAAATCTAACTTAATTTTAAATATTAAATACTTGGTGCTTTTGTCTTCCTTGATCTAATAGCCAATGGAATGCCAAAAATACCTTCAACCCTCTTGCACATGGATAATTCACTCATAATTTTATCTTGGACTTCTTGAATTCGAATTAGTTTTTCTATGCAAGCATAAAGTCTAGTTGTGACCTCTTCATCAAACTTGATAGCTGGATTATCATAAAAAATATTCAGGATCTAAGAAATGGCCAACAGTATGTAGAGATTCATGAAGTTGGCATTCCCACATTTCATCAATAATTTTGAAGACATCTTTGTACTTCAACTTATTATCATTGAAAGATTTCATAATAGCTTCTTTAGCACGATCAATTGCTTCATAGATGTATCTTATAGTCGATCCCTTTTCATTATCAATAAGTCAGAGAACTTGAACAAGTGGTCCCATAACTTTCAACATATAGACAACATTATTCCAAAAGGAAGGCATCAAAATTATTTCTACTGCTCGTTTTCCTTTGCCCATGGACTAGAGACCCATTCTTGTGAAGAGAACATATCTCTCAACGAACTCTTTTATTTGTGAATGCATTGCAAAGTTAGATAAGAAGTACAAAATCTAGTTTTTCCGGGTCGAATCAACTCCTTTTATTTTGTAAATTCTCTCATCATATTCAAAAGACAAGTACGGTTATATATATAACTTGTTATGCTAATTGCTCTCTCTATAGCATTTGAAATCTTCAATATCTTCCCAATGTCTTCCAATAGAAGATCAATGCAATGCGTTGTAGAAGGTGTCTAATATAATTAAGGTCTTTTTGCTTTTTACAATTTGCCTCCCAACTTAAAATTAGAACCCTTATTGGTTATAACCTGCACTACGTTAGCTTCCACAATTTGCTCTACAAATTCTTCAAGCATTTAAAATACTTTCTCACCTGATTTTATGAAAGCTGATGCATCAATAGATTTCACACACTTAGTTCCAGCTGGACAATTGATCAGGAAATTTATCAAACTCTTATTGGTTTTGCTACTTCACCCATCCAACATAATAAAACAGTCATGTTTCTTCCAAGCATCCTCATGATTCTTCAACAACTCATTTGTGTAGGCAACTTCTTTCTTCTAAAAAGGAACTCTTACTTCATGATAAGTAGAAGGCTTTAAGTTTGGTCTATTTTGCTTGATAGCTTCAATTTCCCATTTAAAAGAATTCAAACTAGCAGCATTAAAAGGAATTCTTGCCTAGAAAAAGAACCTACTAATGTATTGGCAAGCAATGACTCTTTTCTCCTTATCTAGTGAGTCACTAATATTAGTCCACCTTAATTTTCCCTATTTCCTAAGCTCTACCACTACTTTAAGCTTCTTGAACATAAAAGCATCTAGAAGACATTTATCTTCCCTTTGTTATTTCCAACATTACTCCTTCCTTTACTAACTAATCTCTTTCCATTTGAGTTGATTGTGCACTCTTCCTCATGATCTTCAACCTCAATCATGTTTTCTACATCATCAAATTATGCTTGCTTGTCATAATTAACTCATTGCTTTCTTTCCACCATATACCGTTGTAATTCTAGCCTAACATGTTTTGGACACTTCAAACACTTCTTTGCATTTCTATTATCCCTAATATGATGTAGTTTTGCCCTATATATACCAACCTTTGTCACTTTCCCAAAAAAGAACGAGTCACTGAATTTGAGTCTTTAGGATCTTGTAAGTAGCTGTATTTCCATGCTAGATCTTTCTTGTTGTCATTAGGTATTGAACCATCAATGCAATGCTACCTATATAATAAAAACATAAAGCTATAATAAGCAAGTTTAGTGTTTGTAAATGTTTAGATAGAAAAAGTTTGCAGTAGTAATTGATAGCAAAAGTTTGATGTTTTTAAGAATAAGAAGTAAACAAAGAATAAAAAATAATAATAGATTAAAATATCAAATGGAAACACTGAAAAAGAAAGTTAAAAATTCAATTCATAGTCTCCATTTGATGGGAAAATTTTGATATTTTTGAAAATAATAAAGTCAAGAAAGAATTAAAGATAAGAATAGGTTGTTGAATAGGAAATGTGAAACATTTAAAAAAAACGAAAAAAAAATCAGTTCATACTCCTTTTTTAGAAAGTAAGAAATTCAGTTTTAGAATAAAAGAAATAGAAGTAGATGTGGTCCATGATAAAAGAAGAATTTTAAAATAATGGTAGTAGAAGAAGTAGATGTAATCCAGTAATAGGAAAAACTTACTTATCTTTATCCTCGTTCATGGTGGAGACCACTTCAAATTAATGTCTTTTTTTTACTTTACTTGTTGTAGAAGTCGGCAGTTGTGCTTTGCTTTATAGAAAAGGGATGGTGGTTTTGTTGCTGGCGTTAGGAGAGGGTGGCAACTATCTTTGTTTTTTTAATATAAAAAACCCTAGAAGATGCGACATATAACCCTAAAAAGACTTTTCTTTACCATAATACCCTTAAAATTAAAAACTAAAGTTTGCCTTTTAAGTAATTTTACTTTTCAAAAATCCATCTCCTTTTTCGACTCTCGGTTGGTACTAGGCACTTGCCTAAATGCAAAAGACATGCGCCTAATTGAACACACCTCGCCTGTCATATTAAAAGGTGAGAACAGTCCATATCACCTTGCCTATGGGCCTAGGTGAGTGCCCGAAGCGCCTTTGACTACACTGTCCAAGATATAGAGGCACACTACTTGTTGTTGCCTACTATCCAAAAGCACATCGTTGGTTACTGCATACCTTGAGAGCTTCCTCTATCCCGGTCAACTCCTCTTTACTGAAGCACACCACCTGTCCCATCATGAGTTAATTGAGAGTTATGGATGCTATAATTCTCCACATTGTCTATGATATTATAAATTTTAGGCCTTAAGTCTGTATGATTTTGCTTTTAGACCCCATTTAAAAGGCCTTATTATAAACCTATGATCCTCTCTACTTTTAGCCAATGTGGACTTTAGTTGCACAACTAACACCCTGTTATGGTAACTCTAAGGTCTCTTCTTTGGTCAAATAACACTTAGGTTATCCTCACTTAATTTCATTACACAATCTCGAATTACCAATGAACATAGAACCTTATATAAGATCAACTTAAGAGAAAATGATTAAATCTTGAATTCATTCTTGATTGCTAGTTGATGGTGAGAAAGTTTCAACTAAAGTAATCAAGTTTAGTTATGGACCAATTATTTGAAAAATATCTAAAATCGAAATTGGTATTTATAAATTTCGGTTCAATTGTGGTTTAGTATTTATAAATTTTGATTTAGTCCAGCTCCCATATTTGAAATTTCAATTTTATTTAGTTTAGTTTAATTCGATTCAATGCAATATGGTTATTTAATTTAAAAAAAAAAACTAAAGCAACAAATAAATCCAATCAGATCCATTTGAATTTAAATTTCATAATATATATCTGTGTATAAATTTTTTCAAGAGAGAATGAACAAAACTTATCTCATGAAAAAAAATAAATTTCAAGGAATATATAAAGAACCAAAAACTCTTACAAAAACTCTTATAAGAGGATTTGGATAATAACTGAATCCTTATTCTATTTCTAGGCAATTGGCTATATCTATTATTTAATGATTTTGATTTTTATTTGAAGGTATTGGATAGTAATTCTATGAGGTTTTTTATTTTTGGCTTTGTTAAGTATAGTTGTTAAGTTGTAAAGATTTTGGTCAGTTGAAGGAGAAAGGGAAGTGTTTCTTTAAAGGATTGTTATAATATGTTCTGATAGTCTCTTTGAAGTTGAAAATCCTAGATATGATTGATATCATCTAAAAGAAACTATTGATCCTTCATAAGAACATTTAATTGTTTGTCAATGGGCTCATCAAGGAAGGTGATGGTGATACTTAGCCATTTGTCATTTTAGACTGACTCATAACTGGATGTGGCGGCAATTTCATTAACGTGTTTTGGTTCGTCAGTATCCAATAGTTCAGAGCCATTATCCTCTGAATCGGAAGATTTGACTTTGAACGCTTCTATTTTGGGTTAAGTCTCTTCTTCAAACTGTAGTTCCTAAAGCCTTTTGTTGAATAGACAGTACTTGGACATGCCATTTCTTGATCTTATTTCTGACCTTTTTCTTCTCAGATAGGAGGAAGGGCAGCAAGAAACTTTTTTTCTAGAATGGTTGATTGAAATCTTCTTCTAGCATGAGTCTAGTAAAGAATGTGTTCTTGTACCATTTGAAGTCATTGAGCTTCTTGCACTGTAGATTGAAAGGGAAAAAAAAAACTCATACAACTTTCTTCAATTAATTTGAAATCGATAATTAATTAGTTTCTCTAGTTACATATGTGTAAAATCATTAATATTGGTTAATATTTGCTTGAAGATTTTCATAAATAACATATTATCAATCTTTTGTAATTTGTGTTCTTTTATGTTTCTATTGTTATGATAACATGTAATATTACTTAAAGTAGACCCTTGCTACTAAAACATTTTATTTATAGTGGCAAATACGTCAAAAAATTACGTAATGGCTACATTAGGACACAAGTGTCAAAACTTGTGTAATGTGAGCATTTTAATAATTGAATAGATCGAAATTTATTTTCTGATTTTACTTGTATTAGTAGTTGAATAGAAATTTGAATTGAAAGAGTAAATATGATATAAATTAGGTAGATGTTAAGCTCGAGAATGATTGAGTTAAAATAAATTTAGGTCAACCATTGCTAAAATGTTAGAATTAACCAATTAAGTAATTAAACCCAAATTATTATATATTTTTTTATGTTTTATGTACTTTTTTAATATAAGATTTTTAATTTTAATATTTCTCATTAAGTGGCAATGACTCAGTTGACCACTTGAAATTGATATTTTTCCCTTTGAAATCAAAATTGAATTGAATATAGCGGTAATACCGAATCGAGCCACTGTTACCATAGATATTCAGAGGGGACACCGAATAACAAATAAAAATTAAATCGAGCTAGATCTACTCTTATTTCATATTAAAAGTTGAATAGAAATTGGAATTGAAATGGTAGAGGTGATAAAAATTTGGTAGAGGTTAAATTTGAAAATGATTAAGTTAAAATAAGTTTAGACCATTACTAAAAGATTAGAACTAACCAATTAAATAGTTAAAGTCATACTGTTATATTTTTTTTTATATTTTATGTACTTTTTCAATATGAGATTTTTAATCTTAACAAATTGTAACAATATAAGTTTAATGACCTGAATTGATAATTTATTTTGATGGTCATTGAATTATGACTAAAATTTTATTGTGATTTTAAAAAATTAATTTTATTTAATTAGATCACTTAAATATAATTATTATCTCAATTAACATAATCTATTTAAATTAAGGATTTCAAGTTACCAAACTACCAATTAGTAATTAATATTGATATATTTATTTCATAATTATATAGGATCAAAATTTAATTATCATATTTTTGTAATTTATTTATGGATTTTGCACAATTCGAAGATCCATAATTTGGTTGAATTATGTTAATTGAAATAATAATCACATTTAAGTGACCTAATTAAATAAAATTTATTTTTAATGCTAACTGTCGAATTTTGATTATAATTTAATGACCATTGAAATACATTATTCAACTCCAATTATATAAAATCATAATCATGTGACTATAATAAAATCTTGGCCATATTTTATTCATCATGAATGCAAATTATTCCTTCAATAGTTGCAACTGAAGACAAAAAATGCTACACCTATTAAAGTGTTATTCTAAACCACTTTGGTGATTATACTGTTGGGTTATCAGTATTATTCCTTTTGTCTCTTCAGTTGGAGCTATTGAAGCATTAGCAGCTTGGGATGTTGTATCCTTCTTGATTCATTTGGTTATCATTAATGCAATTTTTGAAAGTGATTTTTTAGTTACTGTTAATTAAATTATATATAGGCATTTTGTGATGATTTTAGTGAAGGCAGGGGTGTAAACGAACCAATACAACTCACAAACTACTCGAGATTGACTCGATAAATTCTCAAAATCAAGTATCAAAATATTTGGCTCAATAGACTCAAGCTCAATCGAGTTTAAACATATTTATAATATTATCCAATTAAGCTTAATTAATTCATGTCTAACTGAGTTTATTTGAGTTCAATTGAACTTATTTGAATCAAAATTTCAATACGTAAACAAGGCTAATCGAGTCAAATTCGAGTATTTTAGCACTAGACTAAGCTTGAGCTCGAGTTTAAAACTTGAAGCTCAATTAAGCTTGAGTTTTAAAGTCGAGTTCGAGCCTGATAGAGTTCGATTCAGCTTGGCTTGATTACACCCTTAAGTGAAGGTATTGTAATTAGAGAAGTGTGTTGATGAGTAGTTCATTTTAGTGTTATTAAGAAAAAGAGGAATGAGATATAGTTTACTTTTAATTTTAAATTAAAATAATAAATTAAATCTTAGAGGCAGTTAATTTTGACAGTTGATAAAATTTAAATTTTAGATATCATGTGTGAAAGGGTATCAAAATAATTGCCTTCAACAGTCACATTTATCCTTTAAGTAAACAGAATGGTGTTTGAAAAGCTACTCTGTCTTTTTTCTCAACTTACTTTTTCTAATTTCAGTCTAAACAAAAATTTATAAAAGGAGACTTCCAGAATTACTACCAGCAAGTCTCACGGTTTTATTGTGTCCTATAGAAATATTGACATAACTCTGCAGTAATTCACCAATAAGTAGGGGCATTAATTTCTTAAAGATGACAATTTTTCTCTCGCCTCGAAGTCTTGATTTTTGTTACTCACTAATGTTTTCTCCTTTCAAAAATTGAAACGTTCTCATTAGTTTAAATGATATTCCTATTACTAAGTAAACAGACTCAAGTTTAAGTCTTTAACTTTTAGGCAATTGACCACATTTTGTTCTCTTCTTGATATTTCATGAAATAATGACAAATCAAATTTTCCCTATATGACTTGAGACCCTAAAATAAATCTCCTACTGACAAAAAAAACTACTATACTATATAATGAATGTTTTTGCTTCCTCAGCTTAATATAAATTGCTTGTTGCGTATTAATGGAGGAGTTTGCCATGGAAATTGCATTTTCTAGATTCTTGAAAGCTTTCTTATAACGTAAAAATCCCATGAACCAAAACTCAATGTTATCTTCTGTGATTATTTCTATGTATTTTTGCTCCTGCTTCTCCGCTTTTTCGCTCTGATTCGCTCTTTTAATCTTCTTTACTAGTGTCACAACCTGTTCATATATATATATATATATATATATATATATATATAAGACTTGATCAAAGTATTATAACTATGACTAGCATTAGAACCATTTTCTCTTCTTATAAATAAGTAAATAGAATCTCAAGTAAGGAGAGGGCTTTTGATATTATAATAATTTGTACCAAACAAAATAATTGATTATAAAAATTTAAGTTTTAGGTGTTTTATTTGTTATAGTCAGTAAAATCATTTTGGCTTATTTAATAAGTAAACAGAAAATTATTTCTACAAAATGATATAGACTAATTCAATAACATTCTTTAATAAGTATTATAATGGGAATTTACTACAATTCATAACTAAATGTAATAATTAATGGGAACTTACTACAATTCATAATTAAATGTGTAACATGACAACAAAAAGAAAAGGGCCATAGAAGGTGGTAAATGAAATAATGGCAAACTTGTAATTTACTTAAGTCAACTATTAAATATGTAATTTAAAATAAGGATAAAAATATATTTTACTATTAAAAATTTGTACTTTATATGTAAATAAAGTAACAATAAATGTTTAACATTAGAAAAATAAGTAGTAAAATAATGGCAAAGTTATAATTTGCTTTGAATAAATATTTACATGTGTGGAACAAAATAAAAAAATAAATTTGACTATTTAAAAAATTATATTATTGTATGCAAAAAAAAAAAAAAGGAATAATAAATGTTTGATAAAGATATAATGAACATCACAAAAGCAACATCATTGAATAATAACATTTATTTTTTATTATTAAGATAAATATAATGAATTAAAAAGTCAATGCTATAAAATATATAAATGTGACCCATAGGGTCTTGTAAGGCATCAAAATTGGCTGATCTTATAGGGTCTTCTAAGTAGTTCGCCTTGAGAGGAATGGAAGGCAATTGTTGAATCACTGAAAAAGGCAACCTTTTCATTAAGAGCAATCCTGCAATGGAACCAGCTATTGTGGACAAGTAGCATTGCGGTGCCTTCAACAGTTCTTCTCCTTCTCTTACCTCAAATTTATGTTTGAAAACGTTCTCTCTCCCACCTTCTTGAATTATTCTTGCCCCTAAGCTTAGTTTACCTTTCAGTGTTTAGGAGAGTTTAGGCCCCAACTTCACTGCAGTTTCACACATAGAGATTTTAAATTATTCATTTATGTTATTATAAGGTCCATGGACAAATGCATCCCAAAGAATGAGAGCAAGGCTGCGTAATTAGTTGATCTTTGAGTTGAAAATCAGAGGTAGTGGACTATTCAAAAATTCTAACAAAATTTACTAAGAAAAAAAATTAGCCTTATTATTTTTTTTTAAAAAAAACTCAAAATTAACACTAACCTCAAATTAATTCCATCCAAACCTATCAAATCTATTTATTATCTCTAATCTCTAATGGAAGTTTTTTTTTTTTTTTCAAGTATTAGAAAGGAAAATTACATTGATAAAATTTGAATCCTCAAGTTTACCTATAGATAATCTCACTTTCCCACATAACTAAGACACCAATTACTTCTAAAAGTTGATATGTAAACTTCGTTTGTTTCATGAAAAATAACTTATCAAAGGAAAATATTTTCTAAATAATATATTTTCTAGTGTTTGAAATACATTATAAAAAAAATATTAGTTTTTTCGTTAATCAAATTACAATAAAATTTAGACTATAAGTATTTAATTTTTATATTATTTTATTATTTAATATAAGAAAAAATATATTAAAAATGAAAATTTTTTATGGGTCTTATCTTTCACAGGTGACCACCATCTATGGATGATGATCAATGACGATGTCAATAGTTAAGAATGACTAATGATAATGGATACATTTATTTATATGATTTATTTTTCATTTTGATGAGTTTGTCAAAATTCGGAAAATGATTTAGTTTTCCTTTTGATTAGGAAATATTTTCCGTTAACTAATTTTCCTGGATGCACCAAACAGAGAAAATTGCGAAAAATATTTTCCTACAAATTATTTTTTATGAAACAAATGGAACCATAATCTCTAAAAAATTTATTCTAATTTCATTTTTAGAAATAACTAAATAAAATTTAATTGTATTTTTCAAACATATGATTTAAAATAAATATTTTTTCAATTACAAAAAATTAAGTATTCCCGTGCACAAAATAAGAAAATACATTCATATTCCAGCAATTGCTTTCTCTTTTCATTTTTGTTTGGATGGAGATAAGTGAAGAGGAAAAAAAAGGAAGAAAAGAAATTAAAATGATTTCTTTTGTTTGGTTTGCAAATAAGAGAGAAAAAAATGGAGAGAATTGCAAAATTAGATCAATAAATATTTCTTTCCATTTTGGAGAAAAATGAGAGAAATGAATGTTAAGTTAAAAAGAGTGACATATATTAAATTACTAAAATATTTTTAATTTCTCTTCATACATTATCTCTTTCAATGAGTTAAGAAGTATATTTATACTTAATGAAATTGAATTTATTCTTTCTACAAATAAAACACCAAAACAAGAGAAAAGAGATTATTTTTTCTTTTTTCTTTTCCTCTTGTTTAATGTTTTATAACTATTAATATTAATTTAATTTGAAAATATATTTAATGATGGTCTTTTTTTAAGAAATGTTTAGTGATAATTGAAATAAAGATTAAAAATAAATAATTCAAATTTAAGAAATATAATAAATAAAGACAAACATTTTTTTATTGATTTGTAGATTTGTCTTCACTTCTAATTATAGGATTAGTTAATGCACTTTATTAAAAAAAATTTCAAATTTTTTATAAATATAATCTATCAAATTATAGCAATTTATGAATTTGAAATCTCATCAATATAATATCTTTCTTAATATTAAAAAATAATTGAGAAAGTCATGATTAATCTATCCTAAATATGACAATTATTTGATGTAAAAAATTTTAATACTATAATAAATCTTCTATTTTTATCTCAAATCGTTTTTAAAATATCAATTTTTACACTTTTTTTTTTTTTTGAGTTGCTAGATCAAATCATTAACCATTTTTTATTAATAAGTTAGAATAATAATTAATCTAATTTTAATAATATTCATTTTAATATTGAAAATTTTAAAACAAAAATGATCATAAATAAAATTATTGACCATTTAACTATGACTGAGCATGAGATGCAAAGAATTTTGAATCGAACCAGAGAGCAAAATTAGATCTACTTTAAATTGAAAAAAGTCTTGATTATATAGTAAAATAATCATCCCGAGTACAGTGTGAGAGGATTTTGATTCTTTATATATTTTCGGATTGAGAATCAAATAGAAACTATCTCAATCTTGAGCCAAACTGAAATCGTTTAAATCAAACCCACAGACACATGCATGTTGAAACACACGTAGACATATGCGCAGAAGCACATACACACACGCACTCACAACATGTACATACAGATACACACACATGCATGCACACACACATACATATGACATTCAATTTATGTGATTTATAAAATTAATCAATTTTTTTAACTTAAAAATTAAATTTCGCACTTTCATTTCGTTATTTGAATGATTTATTAAAGTAAAATATATAATGACAATTATCAATAATTTTATTCATTTACTATAATTTTTTCTCTCCTTCTTAATTAAAAGGCTGAACAAAATTTTTTAACTAATTATCATTAATAGTTGATATAAAATAAAAAAATTTATACTAACTTAACTAATCAATTTATTAGAATTGAATTTCTCAATTTTAATTAGTTTATAGATAAAATAATATACTATTTTATTTTTATTCATTTTAAAACTATATATTTATTTTTTGTGATATGAAAATTTCATCATTAAAAGCTAGAATTATCGAATATCTGAACTAATACCTAACCGAATTGAACAATATTAAACAAAATTGAATAATCAAACCAAATCATTCCGATTTTGATGAATAATTGAATCGTTCTGAAAATTTGAAATGATACCGATACCTTAAAAAGAATTCTTGAAAAATTTGAAACAATTCCAAATAATTTAAAATTCTTAAACTATCTTGCTCCATGTTCATTCCAATATTTAACTGTCATTGTTCATTGAAAATGCTTGTTTTCTATTCATTGTTTTTTTTCCTCATGTTCATCTTTTTTTTTTCTTGAATTACATCTCTTTCTTTTGAGGTAGAGATATATGATTTTTTTTTTTTTTTTTTTTTTTTTGCTTCTTGGATCCAATTATTAAAATGGTGCATTTTAGAAGAATCTTTTGTTCGGACTGTAGGTAACAGTTTGAACTTCTTGGTGGCCTACCAATA
>CATIWR010205911.1:0-50232 GCA_949677035.1 Omphalea diandra | reverse complement strand
AGCTACTGTAATGGGCTCTTCCCCTAAAAAAATTAATTTAATATCATGTGGACCATTGGCCCACGTATCAGATATTAAACTGATAAGAACAGATACTACACTTGATCTTAGCCAAAAGGCCGAGAAAGGTATGCTTATGTTTCTGGCACAAACCCCATTTTATAGGATCTTAGCTATTATCATATTTTCCAGTTTCTTCGATGTGGGATATTTTGCTAAAGACCTCCTAGTAGGCTACGCCAATCTTAGCGACAAGGATGTATTTATGCAGATTCATATGCTTGATTTTCAATTTTACTTCAGTTGGTTCATCTATTTTGCTAGGTATACTCATATACAAGGAGCCTGTGAACGACATTGCAATTTTTTTTAAAAAAAAACTATTTTATCAGTTTGTGTTGTTTGGGGTTGTTAGAGTGAAAATAATGTTTTCCTCTAAATTGTCTCAATATATTTTCAACATTGCAGATCTCAAATTGCTGGCCACAAATTGCATTATATTCATTGGTCTCATAACCGATCAATTGATTATCCTTAGTTGGAAATCCATCCTTCCAGCAATATATTATTTAAATTTATTCATTTTAAAATGTGAAAATTTTAAATTTCTTTATAACATAGAAAATGGTGATTAAAAAGTAGAAATAATGAATGCTTGAATCAATACATAACTAAATTAGACTATCTCAAAAAAAAACTGAATAATCAAATCAAATAATCTTAAATATGGTATATAATAAATTGGATCATCCCAAAAATTTAAAATAATATTAGTTATTCAAAAAAAATATTTTCTAAAAGCTTGAGATGAAATGAAAAATTTTAAATCCATGAATAGTTTCAAATGGTGTTCACTCTTACTTGTAAGTAAGCATGTATTGTAAGTAAGTACGTATGAGTTCATGTCTATCGCCTCTTTGAAAAAAAAAATCTCTTTTCTACCCTCTCAACTTCTTTGTTTTTTTTTTCCTTTTTAGTATTCCAAAGCCCTTTCCTCTCTAATGTTGTGATCTTTCATGATTTCTTTACCAATTTTTTTATCTAAATGTTTATTATTTTTTCAAATTTATTAAGTAAAACTTTTAATTTAATAATATAAAGATTTATTTATTTCTTGAATAGATATTTTTTTTCTTTAAATTTACTATTGATAGTAGATCTTAAGGCTATTATTCTTTTGTTATGGCGTTTTCTTTTTTTGTCATTAATCATAGGTTTTGAGCTTTTCTTATTTTTTTTATATAGTGAGTTATTATTATTATTATATTATTATTATTATTATTATTATTATTATTATTATTATTATTATTATTATTATTATTATTATTATTATTATTATTATTATGTATACTTTTAATTTGAAAATTCTATCCGCTAAATAATTGAAAGATAAAATATAAAGTACAAATAGAGAGTAAATTATTTCTATATTTGACCAAATTTGAAGCTCTAGGAACTTAATATCCTCTTTAAATATGAGATTTGTTTTTCTAATTAGTGAAATATTTTTTAAAAAAGCATATGTGAGACCCACATTATATTTATAAATATCTTTAAATTTTTATGAAAATGTTATCTAAAATTTTCGAATTACAAAATAAAATGAGAAAAATATACAAATTATTTGGAACTTAGAAATCATCCTTTCTTATTGGTTTCAATTTGAACAAATTAGAATTTGCAACACAAAGAATCAAATGAACAAAATTAAACAAACTAAATCCATAAAGTATAAGAATTTCTTGTTAGTGGAACTCAAAGAACAATGACAACATAACTTAGGTTATGCACAGGTCGTTCCAAGTCAGAATTTTGAAAAACTTCGAGATCGAACCAGAAGTCAGAGTTTTTATTTTTTAAAGATTTGAAACTGCACTGAGGATAAAAAAGCACCAAATCATTGGCACCAAATTTTCAGTGCAGTTTGGTTTGGAGTTTTGGTGTTAATGGGTTGGGTCAATACGGTTTGATCCTTTCGATTCCAGATAGAATTTTCATGCAAATATTAAAATTTTGTGGTAAAAATTTCAAACAAACCTACTATTTCCATTCAAAATGACAATATATATTACACATTATCTAAATTTACATAACATAATATTATAGTTCAAAATTCAACAAAAAATAAAAATACTAGTTCAAGTACAAAAATAAACTTAATAAATAGTTCTCTAATATAAAAAAATTCACAAAAATGTTTAATTATTTAAATAGGAACAACAACAACATTGAAGATTATCAGAGTTTAATAGTAGAAAACACCACCAGTAACAATAAACACCACCAACAACAAACACTGACACTTTTCTATCACCAACTATTAACAGTAGCAATAATACTCCAGATTCAGCAACAACAGTAGTTAGAAGCAACATTTTCAAATTCATCCAAATTGCATTTCAATTCACAACACCAACAACAAAATTCACAATTAAATAATAAATATCAATAGTCCAAATTCATAATTAAATAACAAAACCATTAAATAAATATTACTTACATTAGACACTGAACTATCCAAATTCCATATTGGTACTATAGAATGAGCAACTTTTGGATCTTGACTAACTTTTGCAAAAAAAAAAACTAAAAAAATTCAATTCCATTGCCAATAAAAGGAGGAATATAAGATTTCAAATTACTAATGCAAGTTATGAAATGTAACTTATTTTAAATTTCTCAAATTTTTCTATTATTTCTTCTAATTGTAAAGGCTTCAGATTAGAAGTTTAACACTGGTAGGGAGTAAAGAACTCCTATATTGATCCAAGGTCCTTCCTCCTATATTGAATGTGGATTCAAAGGTAACTATGGGCGCTTAGGTTGCAAGCACATCTCTAGCAACCTCAGATAAAAATGGGAAACCTATCAGAATTGACCCTCCACTACAAAGTAAATTACAGTCACTCACATATTTCTCATTACTTTCCTCTAAATATTTATCTACCTCACTTTTTAAAGCTAATGTCACTTGAATTTCTATTTCTAAAAGGAAATCATCAATGTACTCATTTGTACCAGCACCAATATCACTCATATTCTTATTGGCAGAATTAGTTTCCACCCTCTCACCCATAGCAATAGATTGATCATCACACTTATACTCTTCCATGATGGAATTTAATGTTTGTAACACTCTCTCAACAAATTTTTTAGCCATTACCTCCCCATAGTAGTCACATATTTGTATTTAATATATTTAAGCTTATATCTAAGGTCTAGTAGAATTGCAATAAACATCATCATATTCATTTTGTCTAGAGAACCCTGGTATTTATCAAATTTTGCTCTCATTTGGCTAGTCATCTCTTTTAACTCATTATCAGCATCCATTTCAAAAACACTCAATTATTTCAATATTTTTACAACCTTGGGAAAGTATAATCTAGATGTGCAATAAAGAGACCCATATAACCTATAAGTAGCTTCATAAAAGTTACTTAGAAATTTACACAACACCCTAGTTTTGCTCCAATCACCCTCATTATGTAAGTCAATGCCCAAATCTGTCACATATTTTGTATCAATGTACTCTAACCTGTCAAATGCCTTATAGTAGTTTAAGGTAGATTTTAACATGAGAAAAATGGAATTCCACATTGCAGGATAATCTAATTGTAGGCAAGATTGTGACTTTAATGCCTACCAAATCAATTGTTTTTTTAAACACGTCCATCCTTCGTGGAATGCTCCTAATATACTTCATTACAGCTCTCAATCTTTTGATGGAACCTTGAACAATGTCAAGGCCATCCTTAACAATCAATTAGAGAATATGAGCAAAACACCTCAAGTGAAATGCCTTTCTACCTAACACAAACGCACCTTTTTTCACTAGCCTTGTTTTTTAATTGAATTATTGTTGTATCACTATTAGATGCATTATCAATAGTAATGCATATGACCTTAGACAATTCCCACTCCTATATACAACTGTCAATGATATTTCCTATATAAACCTATTATGACTCTTAATAACACAAAAATTTGAAATTCTCTTATGCATATTCCATTCTTTATCCATAAAATGATCAGTCAAACACAAATAGCTCAAATTTTGCAAGCTTGTCCATGTATCAGTTGTCAAAGATACTCTTTGGCATTAACTTGCAAGAAAACTTTTTTGTTTTTCCTTCTCATTCACAAACAAAGAATACAGTCTCTAACAATAATAAACCTAGATGGAATTACAAACTCAAAAAGATTATTGGCCACCCATTCTCTAAATCCTTCCCTATCCACAAATCTAAAAGGTAGTTCATCCTTTATTATCATTTTAATTAAGTCTTCCCTATAAATTTGTTAAACAAACTTCCAACATTTCAACTTAGGTGCCTCAAATTCACTCCCCTTAACCTCAGTTAAAACTTTTTGTGACTTATCATATATCTTGCTCATTTTTTAAAAAACTCTCTTAATATGTGGAAGTATCTTTTTACAAGCATCTTTTAAATGTTTCCTAATGTCAAAAGTCCCTATGGAAGAGCTACCCTGATAGTCTTTCTGACATCATACACATTTTATCCTCTTAGTTTCATTACCATCCTTATCCTTAAGTTTATGATAATGCATTTATACATTTGACCTAAACTTTTTATTGTTCATATTAAAAGGATCAATATAGGTGTACCTTCATCATGCATTTGCTCAAATGCATTAGCAGAAGCATTTCAGTCATTGGCAATGATGGTGGCAATTGTATTTGAGTTACAGTTGCAGGTTGAGAGCCAACTGCAATTCACTCTACTGTGTGAAGATTGGTACAAACGTTTGATGTTGGGGTTCCAGCAAAAGATGCATTATCACTTGATGGTTATGGAAGAGAACAATATGCCATCAGAGTTTCTTGACATTGATGTTGGTTGTATTTTCCTCTTAACCATTGTACCCAAAACAAATCTTAATAATTAGAATCAATCAAAATAAAATGAGAGATGATAACAATCATCAAAAACATAAAAATATAACATTGAAGCATCAAGTGATAATTACTAATTTCTAGTTGATATCTCATAATAAAATAATAACACAAAATAACATAACAAATCAGATTTTGTTAAATAGAAACATAATGGAAAATAAAAAAAAACATGTGAGAAATTATCTCAGTGTATATCTATTTCATTTCACTCATAAATTTGATCTAAAATACTGAACAATCCAAAAATCTAAACTGAAATCTCATCCCAACATAGCTAATCAAGAGTATAAAATAGATAAGAAGCCAAATCACGCAAATATTAACAATAACCAAACAATCATTGCATTCATGCAAATTGCAATAAATTAGAGAGATCAAGAGAATATATGGACTTATTAGCAACAAATCTTGGTCTTCTTCATCTTATGTTTTCTTTGTCTTCTAATTTTAAGGATGTCTCGAATAAGAAAAAGAAATTTTAGGGTTTGGTTAGAATTATATCATGGATCAAAGAAGAAAAAAAAATTTGGGACAAAGACATAAAAGGAAGAGCATAGCAAATTTAGGGTTGTCTAGGAACAAAATGTAATGAATTTTAGGAAAATTTGGGAAGAAGATGAAATTTGGGGATAGAGAGAAAGACAAAGAGCATAATGCTTACATATGACGTGGAAAAAGAAGCAAGAGGAAGGGAAGAAATGGATTAGGGTTTAGTGTTTAGAGTTATCAAAAAAGACGACGAAATTTAGAATGGAGGGTTATTAAAGAAGAAAATGAAATTTGGGGATATAAAGGGAGATATAGAGCATAATGCTTACATACGACATGGAAAAAGAAGTAAGAAGGAGGGAAGAAATGGATTAGGGCTAAAAGCAAGAGAGAAGGAGAGCAGGAATGGATTAGGGTTATCATATTTTAGAAGATGATGAAATTTGGGGGAAAGGGGCTTTTATGGTGCTAAGTGTGTGGGATAGAAAGGGAGAGCAAAATGGAAAAAAAAAAAGGGTTAGGTTAGTTTAATGTAATTTTTATAGTGTTTATTTTGTATATGTATGATGTATAGTATTATACATTATGTATATAAGTATTTTGTGTATATAATATATATTTATTATATATATACTATTATATTATATTAATATCGATTTGGTTCTTTAGGGTATCAGTGCAGTTCAATTTGGTCTTAGTTCGGGTTGGTCCTTGGTGAGGTGTTTCACTAAATGACCGATACCATCTAAAAATATATTGGTTCGATCCCAATCTAATCCCTACTAAAACCCAAACAAAAAAAAAAATTAATTCAATTAAGTTCAATTTCTCAATTTGGATAAGTTTTTCCAAGCATTATGCTCAGCCTTAAACATAAGAGTCGCTTTGATCTTAAAATTAGAAACTATATAATATTATATTGAAGAGTCGCTTTGATCTTAAAAAAAGAAACTATATAATATTATATTGGCATTAAACATAAGAGTCAGTTTTCTTCGATGTGGGATATTTAGCTAAAAACTTAACAATTTGGACTCCCTAGTAGGCTATGCAAATCTATTTATGTGTTTTTCTTTGGTTGGTTTGTCTTCATGCATGATGAAATTGCTAACAACATATTGCAAAATTTTCATTCGTCTAAATATGCATCCAAACGATGATGTAATTTAGTAGCATTTTAAAATTTTAATTTTCTCCATGATTACTAATTTATTATTCAATGTCTTTTCAAATAACACTTTTTTTTTTCTCTTTTTAATAAATAATTTATTGTTGCTAAGATTTTGCTGAGATGACTTTTGACGCTAACAAGTAACCATGCAAGATAATTTCAATAACAGATTAATAATCAAGAACACAGGTTCAAACTAATAGTTATTTTCCCTTCCAAAATGTCCCATGCACCAAAAAGAAATTGTCACTGAATTTTGTTATTGATTTTATCATGCTTACTGTTTTAGAAAATTATATTAATAGAATTCTTAACATTATTTTGTTAATGAAACGAAGATTTGTAAATTTTGTTAAAATTTTAAACAAAATATTGACGTTTAATTTTGAGTGGATTATAACTAATCTATTGAATAAAATTATAAAATATATCTTGAATTAACTTATAGATTTTAAATTAAAAATTGAGTCAGATTATGAGTTTTGGTTGAATATCTAACAATATATATTTTTAAAAAATATTTAAAATTTTCATGATTAGATTATTTGGATTTATCTAAAATCTTAACTCATTTAAATTTAAAATCGTTTGAGTTTTATTAAAGAATAAACAAGTTGGAATCAAGGCATAAACAAGTTGGTGTCCATTTTTAAAAAATAGTTTTATTATTTCTAGATTTTGTGTTAATTTGCTAAATTTTTAATTCTCTCACAGTATCATCATTATTATTATCATTAATTTTTTTTTCATTTTTAATCATTTGCAAGTATAAATATTTATTTGAAAAACATTATCAAATATACAAGTTTACGTGCATCTTATGAAATCATAAATATATAAAAGTATAACATGACACATTTATTGAAGACATTTATAAAAATTATGAGATGATTTGATGAGATAAATATGATATATGCATATTTTAACTTGAGTTAGGTCTTGAGTTCAAATCCATCTACTCTCAGTTGTAACTCAAAAAAAAAAAAAAGAATATACTTAAATATTTTATAAGCTAACTCTTTTGTTAAGTTTTCAATTCAATCCTTTAAGTGCACAGATTAGTCGTATTAAATCTATTATTTTAAAAATTATTTAAAATGGTAAGTTAAAATTTTTACATAAAATGTTATGTTATTAATTTTTTAATATTTTTTAATGAAATAATTTTTATATGTTTAATCTATTCTATACATAAAAGTGAGTAACAAGAAAAAACTTTTTTTATATAAAAGTGTATAGAACTTTTTTAAATTGTCAATAATAACCTTAAATCATAAATACATTTTAATTGAATAGATAATATTTTTAATTTTTGAAAGTGACTTCAATCAAATGAGGTTTATATCTTTAAATTAGTGTTATTTTATTATTCACATATTTAAATAATTAAGATAAATATAATCTAAGTTCAAAAATTTATTAAATTAAAATTAATTGGTTAATTGATTAATATTGTTCTTTATCATTTAAATTCAAAAATTAAATATATTTATCTACAAATAAATTTCTCTTTCTTTTTTCATCAATTTATGATTATTTAAAATAATTATCATAATTGATAAAAATATTTATCTCTTTAAGTTAGTATTATTTTGTTTTTTAAAAATTTAAAACATCAAGAAATTTCCAACACACCACTCATCAAAAAATTTCCAACGCACTACTCTCCACCTTGTATTTTATAATCTTGCAATGAATTGACCTGCCAAGCAACAACATACTTACACTCTATTTGGGAAGAGAGAAAGGTTGGAGAAAGAAAAAGACAAGAAAGAAAAGAGATTGAAAAATAATATTTTTCCTTATTTGATTGAGTCATGTAAAAGGAAGGAATGTTTATGAATAGCGAAGGATTCCTTAGGGCTCACAAAAATGAACCATTTTTTTTTTTTTGGAGAGAAAAGGTGGAAAAATATAGAATTATAAAACTATTTTTAAATTAAATCACAAATGTAGCCATATAATTTGTATATTTTTATAATATAAATTAATTAATATATATTTTATTGATTAATTAGAATAACATAAAATTAATATAAATTTGATATTTTTTTTAATTTAATCTTACTATAGCATAATATATCTCTCATAAAATTAATATTTCTATAAAAATATTTTTGTAAAAAATTTAAATAATATATAGGATTTCAATATCTATAAATATGTAAAAAAATATAGACTAAAAAATATAAATTTTTTTAAAAAATTTGAGATATATAATGAATCAAATATAAATCACAATTATGAAAAGTTTATTAAATATTTAAATATATGGCATATGCCATGTAATTATTATTTATTATTACTTATGTGTTCAAATATTAGAAGTATAAATTTAATAAAGTGTCAAGAAAAGAACTTTATATATATATATATATATATATATATATATACACACACACACACACAAAAATGAGGTTAGTATTAATTAATGAGGTTATATATTCAAATTTAATAATTCAAGTTTTTTATAAAAAAAATAATATAGAATTTCTCATTAGTAAAGGCCATAATGTGAAAGATAAAATAATAATTCCACATTGACAAATTTTGCTTTCTTTATTTTCTATCTTTTTTAACAATAGAATAAAGTTTTCCCTATCATTTTCTCTCTCTCAATTTCATAGCTTCCCAAACAAAGTAGGAAAAAAGTTTTTCCTTCCATTTCTTTTCTTTTCTCCACCTTACTTTTTTCCCAAACAAAAAGCTGCGGTAAATGAATAGGCATCTGGAGAAGTATCAAAGATCTCAAGCTAAACAAACAAACCTAGTGCTTGCGAAAATTAAGGTATTCCAAAAGACTACACTTAATTGAGGAATTTCAACAAATGGTGTTTGGACATTATTTATTGGTTTCATCATCTTGTAGAACCTCACCATAGCTATGAAGACAAAGACGTCGGTGCCAAACCCAAATTTTAAAACGTAGGCATGAAGTTGTAGGTAATTAGAGTGAAACTCCAGGTCCGTAGAAGCTCGAACTAGGTGAACTAAAGAATAGGCATTCAGTTTGGTTGAAGTTGCAAAAGTAAGCATTTTAGAGGCCTGGTGCAATGCCAGCTCTGTAATGGGGCCACCTTGGGCAAGAAGTGAAACGATAGTGGAGCCAAGATTCAATGTTGTTGACATGGTTTTTGTTTTTATAAATATTGGCGATAACATTGAATGACAGTAGATTATCTGGATGATGATATTTGTGGTTTTAGAGGAGTTTTAAGATTACCTTCAATAAGGGTCTTTGCATAACTATTTGCGATATAGTAGTATGAGGCTGTAGCTGCGTTTGTTTCTTGCACTTTTTTTTAATTGGAATTTCATACTGCATTATGAAGAATTAATTCTTCTTCAGTTAAAATGATAAAAAGTTCCTCATAAGAGCAAATAAATTGTAATTACCATATAAAACTTGATAAACATTAATATTTGTATTTTTATACTCTTTGTTCCATAAAGATGGTTTTATTTTTATTTTTACATAGATTAAGGAAATCTAGTAATAGAATTAGAATACTTAATTTAACCTATCTTTTTTCTAATATATTCTTACATTAAATAAGATAGTTTATACTATTACAATTACAATTAAACGATGAAAAGTTCATATTTATTGATAATAAGATATACTGAATAGGATCATATTAGGAAATTAAGAAATTACTTTTTAAAAAAGAAATGTTTATAATTTGGAACAAATGAAAAAATGAAAGGAAGCCTATTTTTATAGGACAATATATATATATATATATATATATATATATATATATATATATATATATATATATATATTAATGAGGTATAAAAATGTATATTTTAATTATAGTGAATTTTTTGTGCTTAATTTTCAATTTCAATTGAATTTTATACTTAAGCAATTAAATTTAATATTTTAGGTGTATTCGGATTGAAAATGCGGAGATTAGATATTAAATTAAGAACCTTCAATTTTGGGACAACAAAAATGAAATACACCTTTGGGTAGAAAAATTATAGTGATAAGGCATAGGTATAGTTTGCCAATCTAGACCTAAGGAATTTAAAAGAGTAAAGAGCTAATTTTCAACTTTATTTTCATAGAAGATCTTCTCTTATTTTGATTAATTAAGTTGACAGATTTACCCTAGATTTAAATCTTTTGTTTTTGGTATTTTAGAAAGAGAGCTATTTGAGGAAACAATATCTCTAAACTTTAGGAGAAATTCTTGGAAGATTTGTGTAAGATATTTTGTTATATTAAGAGGATTTTCTCTTGTATAAAACATGAAGGGGAGAAAAATGTGAGAGAATGGACAAAGAGTTAAACCAATCTCAATTGAAGATATTCTTTTCTTCTATTGTGAAAATATGATTTCATCTTTTTTTCTTTTTAGTTTGTTTTCTTTTTTCATGTGCTAATTTTTTTTTAGTTAAGGTTATTACAACAATAAATTGATTTTACTTTCTTTTATCTAGATATTTTTATTTTCATATTGTCCATAGATTATTATACTTAATGCTATTGAGAGTTTGATAAACTCTTGATTGATTTAGTTTATGTGAATGAATTGGAAATGAATTTTGTATAATTGACTAAATGATTCATGGCGTGAATTAAATAATATATAAGAATATATATACATAATTTATCTGAATCTATAGATTTTTAAAGAAGTTTAATGTACTTTATATCTCGAGAACTTTATAAAACAATATAATGGTTACTTGATAAAGTAGGATTAATATATTTTGGTGCGAATATTAAGCAATTTTAGGAAAAATCTCAGTTTATACAAATAATAAATTATCTTGGTTGAATTTAATAAATTGATGGTTATTAGAGTGGTTGCGTGAACTAATAGTCTTAATTTTTTTAATTTGATTGTTGCAAGTTTAATTGTTTATTAATTTCCTTTTATTCTTTAAATTTTCGTAGTTTAATTATTTACTTTTTCAATTCGATTGTCCAAATAATTAAAAATTAACTATAGTTTTAAAACTTATTTTGTTAAATTTTCATGGGAACAATATTTTTTACATTTGATAAGTCGTATACTTGCTAAGACTATTCAAATATATATATGTGTGTGTACAAAGTGTACAAGAAATTTTGCTTATTATAACAAAAAATTTTGTGATGAAATTAATATTCTTACAATATGTGATTTTATCATGACAAAATCATAATTTATTATAATTCTTGTAAAAATTGATTAATTTGTGATAAAATAAAATTTTGACAAATATTTTATCACAATAAATGAACATAAAAGAAATATAATAACAAAAATTTTTGTCACAATATTTTTATCACAAAATTGAGGTGCCAATTTTTCGGTGCCCATAAATTATAAATAATAAGAGACTAATTTTGTCATAATAGTATTTTTGTCACTATATTTAATTAATCTCTAAATTAGTATGAAATTAATTTGTCATAATAAATTATCATTTATTGTGATAAATAATTTGCCATAATATATAAGAATAGAAAGACACCAAAATTTAGTGTAAAAAAATATTTTCATTAAAATTTTAACACAAAAGTAAAATCATATATAATGAGGAAATAATTTTGGCATAATAATACTTTTATCAATATGTTTAATTATTAAGATGTTATTAAAATTATTATCACAATAAATAATTTTTTATTCAAAAATAAATTGTCACAATAAATGAAAATTTTATATAGATGCTAATATCAATTTCATTTTTTTTATAACATTTAATATCAAAATTAAATCACAAATTAAGTATATAAAATTATTTTTTTTATAAACATAAAAATTTATGTATTCTTAAAAATGCTAAATAATATATGCTTATCTAATAAATTTTTAAATACTAAATTAATTTTCCTGATTTTGAAACAAATTTGTTGATATTCTTACTATTTGAAAGTGATATTTTTGAATTTTTATTAGACTTTAAAATGTAAATTGATGAATATTTCATCTCTAAAATTATAGTTGAATATGCTATAATCATTTTAAGTTTGAATAAAATAAATAAATCTTTCATATTTTTTATTTTTTAATAATTTTATTTTAAATAATAATTATTGATTATGTTGGAGTCAATAAGTACTCTAAGAACTATATTATGATAAAGTTAAATAATTTAAATTTTACATTATGATAATCAATTGGTTTTCAGAAAAATATAAGTAATTACACTTTTAAAACTATGCAGTTAAGCGTGTTGATTATAGAGAAATTCAAAGATGACAACCATTAGAAAACATTCAATCCTATAAGGAGAAATTCAAAGATGACTAATACTATTTCAACATTAAAGTAAACTAACCATGTACCAACTAATATGAAATCAAGTTATAAAGTAGAGGTGCAATAAAATATTATTTTAAAATGGGTATAGATTTTTGTGATAAATTTATTTATCATAAAAAGAATTTTATCATTATAAAAATATTTTATTGTGATAAATATATTCATTGCCAAATCTATATGATATTGTAACCAAAAATATAAATTGTCACGATACACATATTAAGAAAATGTTATTTTGACAAATATTGTGATAAATCAATTTTGTCATGATATATTTATGATGACAAATTTAATATATATTGTGATAAAATATTTTATGATAATACACTAAATTGCTTGTAGTGTGTGTGTGTGAGTAATATATATATATATATATATAAGGTAATAGTTAAATATCTAGTTTTCTAAGTTAACCAAAAGAAAATATAAAAAATTTAATAATATAAGAAATTTTACACAAAAAATAATTAATAATTTTAATAATATAAAAATTCTCCATATTCATAATACAAAAAAAGTGAAATTATGAATTTTTATTTTTATATTAAAAATTTATGTGATTATTAAATTTATTATACTAACTTAATTATTATTTACTTGATAAAAATTTTATAATATAATAATATATTATAACTAATAAATTTTAATTATTATTTATATATTAACTTAATGATTTAATTAATTAATTAAAATAAATATTAAATTATTTTAAATAAATATTAAATTTTTTAAAATTTATTATTATAATATAGTTTGAGCAAAAAGACAATATAAATACTGATTTACATAAATCTATAAAAGAAATTTAGAGTATTTACATCAGAACTTAATGTTAATTAGAATAGCAAGTAATAAAATTAAACGGCAGAGGGCCAGGAAGTGTTATGTTTTTTTTTTGTTGTTGTTATGATTAGTATGCAACTAGAGTAATGTCAACAATAAAGTGATTCAAGTCATTTTTTTAATTAAATAAAAATTAATTAATTATTACAATCCTTTATCATTTAAATCCAAAAATTAATTATATTCATTTATAAATATATTCTCTTTTTTTCTATTTAATTTGTGATTATTTAAAATAACTAAAATAAAGATATAAAAATATTTATATCTTTAAGTTATTATTATTTTATTTATTAAATATTTAAGAAATCAAGATAAATATAACTTAAGTTCAAATATATATATATATATATATATATATTGTCAAATTTCTAGTTGTTGAATACAATTTTATCCTCTATTTTTTAGTATTTTTTTTAAAAAATAACATTGATATTACATCAACAAAAAAGAATAACTTCAGTTTGTTGGGATCAACAAATTTATACTTGTATAAAAAGAATGGAGCATCAAAATTTTAGTACTTCAAAAAGAATTGATAAAAAAATTATTCTAGTCATGTAGAAAATGGACAATTGTAAAAAAAATATATTGATAGAGAATGAGTTTTAGATTTTTTTTAGATTATAATTTCTTTATAGAATTTATTCATTGATTTTATTATATTATAATATGTAATTATTTTTATGAGGACAAAAACACAAATAACAATGTTCAATCATGCAATTGAAAAATTCAAGAATTCTTTAGAGAAGAAAACAATTTACATTCTTTGTAATGGTGTGGTAAAAAATATTAATACAACATTCATTAATGTTTATGGTTGTTAAAATATAGCCTCTATTTTCAAATGAGCCGTATTTTATAACTTTATCTCTTTTAGTGAAGTTGAAAACAAAGTAGAAGATTTACAATTTTAAGGAATTAAATTTTTTATACATTTTTTTATTTTATTTTATACCTTACATAAGATAAATTATTATATTTTATATGTTTTTTAGATAGCCTTAGTGTAGTTTAATACATTTTTTTATTTTATTTTGTACCTGACATAAGACAAATTATTATATTTTATATGTTTTTTAGTAGCCTTAATGTAGTTTTTCATGTCAAGTTTCAATTAATATTTTAAGAGAGAAGAAAGCACTAAAGATAATAGCAAATTTCAAGTAAAAATGATATTTTGATTATTACTTGAATTTTTACTTAATAATAAGAAATATTTTGTTATATTTAAATATTTTATAAATACAGATTTGAAAGAATGCAAATAATTTTTGGAGAGATTTAATGTGTGTGTGTGTGCGTGTGTGTGTATATATATATATATATATATATATATATATATATATATATATATATTTGCAAATGTCATATACATTTATTAAACTTCTATGTTTTATTTATGTTTCAATTAATATATTATTTTTCAGTGTCAACGATTTCATGTTGGGAAAAGAACTATCAAGTTTTCTTGCAAATTAAAAAAATTAATAGAGCAAAAGAAATGAGATTAAAGCAGATCATGGAGAACATATATCAAGTAATTCTTATATTTATTTAAAGAGTCAATATAATTTTTTTATCTGCATATTATTTCTTTCTAAGATTATTAATATTTTTTTTCATATTTGATAAAAAAAGGAGATGGAATGTTGTTTTAAGGCAACTGTAATAACAATTGAAAATAAAGAAGAGGCATGGTACAACTCATGCAACAATTGTAAGATTTTTACGTCAATAACAAAACAATATGCTACAATTGCAATGAGACAAATATTAAATTTCACCCAAAATACATATGTAATTGAAAAAAACTAGTTTTTAAATATTTTTTCTTTTCATATTTTAGCTAACTATTTGAACAAATTGAGTAGTTTTGTTTAAACTTTTTAGGCATATGTTAAAGTTTAATATCTTTGATGGTGATGAGCAAGCTTATACAATATTATTTGGCAAATCTGAGATTCATAATTGGCTGTCCACCGATTAACTAATTTTGATATTTAATCTATTAATATGTCTCGCCCGATTATTTGTAGGTACATAAAGAAAAAAGTGTGTTCTATATAGAAATTGGTCAAACAAGAAGGCAAATTATTGCAGAAGAAATGGAAAAAATTATATCAGACAATAAATCAATAATTGTTAATCTTAATAAAGATAAAGAACAATATTTGAAGTCAAAGAAAATAAAATTTGAGAACGGTTGACCTATATGTTGGTTTTATTAGAATTTTAAGTTATTTTCTTATATTATTAGTGAGTTAAGATTATATTTCAACTTCAATTGTTTTAAAATTTAGTAATATTGTTTATAATAATAATAATATTTTATTTTTTTTATTTTATGATGGTTAATGAGTTCAATTAAATAAATAAAATTTTATACTCATGAGACAATACATAAATAAAATAAAATCCCATTTTATATTTTAGATAAAACAAAAAGCGAGTTCTGTTAAAATTGTTCCAAACAATAAAAAATAGTGTTGGAGTAGTCAGTTTAAACTTTAAATATGTAAGTTGTACAATTATTTAATTAGTTAAATAAATTGAAAAAAAAAAAAGAGGCTCTACTTAGAAAAAAATATTTCACATTTTCTTTTATTTGGTGCATTTAAAAAAAAATCAATCAATGAAAAATTAGTCATTTTCATAGTCATTACAAAAATTTCATTTCCTTCCTCTTTTATCATCAGTTCAAGCTCTGAAATTTGATTGCGTAATCAAATATTTACCTCCTTAATTTGTCTAGCTTCGATTTCTTTCTCTGCAATCTTGATTTCAAGATCATTCTTCAATGTGTGAGATGATTCTAAATCCATTCTTATCACTGTTAACTGTCCCTTCAACTCATTACAATGAAAATAATTTATTGTAATATTTTTTTAATGACATTTAAATAACATCATTAAAGACAAAAAATAATTATAATTTAATTAGAGTATCCGCGATTATGAAGCAACTTAGATCAAAACTAAGCTAAATCTAATTATATTCTTATTCTTGCAATACTTTATTGATCCATACTAAAAATCATCTTCAAAAAATCCTTATTATTCTTGCAATACTTTATTGATCAATACTAAAAATTATCTTCAAAAAACCCTTATTGAAACATATTTAATAAGTTTTTTAAAAAACATAAAATAATAATATTGCTATTATTTAGCTATTAGAACATCATATCATAAATTCATACTTTAAAAAAAATTTCATAATTTATAATTTTTATTGCTTGTTAATAATGATTCATCTTTATATATATATATATATATATATATATATATATATATATATATATATATATAAAGTAATGATTAAATAAAATTAGTAGACTTTTACAAATTGTTTGATAATTTAACACTTAATTTTTTTTTTAAATTATGGTATCTACTTTTCTTATTTCCCTCCCCAGTTGTCTTTGTGGGCTCTTTCAAAGTTGTCAAAATCGCAATTCAATTTATACAATTTTATGATTTTACGAGTTCAAAATCATATAAATGATTTAACGCACACGTAAAATCAGATTCATTGTAAAATTGGTGTGAAATCACAGATTAAATAGTTGAACACTGTAAAATCGTGAGTTTGGACACGTTTTTACTGAGTTCACTTTATATTATTATAATAATAGAATAAATATTATTATTATTATAATTTTAATTATAATATTTATAATTTTATAATAATATTATTGTAATTTATTATATTATTATAATATAAAATAATATATAAAACATTAAAATAGAAATTAATATAATATAATATATAAATAACAAATAAATAAATAAATATAATAAGATATAATAATATAATAGATAAATAATAAATAATATAAATAAAATATAATATCAATACAATATAAATATGCAAAGGCTATATTTTCTATACATAGGTAAGAATAAGAAAAGAACATGAAATTCGTTTCATTTATTTCAAAAATTTTTTCACAAAAAAATAAATTCAAATGTATAATAATAATAATATATATATTATATAATAAAATAAAATATAAGATAAGTTATATAAGATATGTAAAGTAAAATAATATATAATAAAATATAAGATGAGTTATATAAGACATGTTAAGAAAATATAAGTTAAAATATAAAATAAGTCATGCGGACAAAACAGGTTGAAGCGTAACAAATTTAAAATGGATTTACAAAACAATGTCGTTTTTGTCTCGTTTTCTCTCTCTTCCACAGATCTCAAATCAAACACAGCTGCCTATGTTTTCTTGGCACCCATCCTTCTCTTCTCGCTTCATCGCCCCCAATTACCACCCATCCTTTTAGGCCCGGCAGAAAGAGAACCCATCGTCTCTCTTCTTTTGCTGCACTGCTGCTTTTGGGTTAGTGACGAAAGCAGGCTGCATGGTTCCTTCCTTTCATCAGATAAGAGGTTTGTTTTTTTAAATTTATGAATTGCAGATGTGTCTTTGTTCTTCTTTAATTTGTGTTTAGTGCAGTCATATTTGCTTTATTGTAATTGAACCCATTCATTGCTGCTATTGGTTTGCTTGTTTTGGGATTTATTTATGCTGTTTTTTGCTGCTAATTTGTGAATTATTTATGCTATAATTGTGTTGCTATTTGCTATTTGTGTTTATATTTTCCTCGGTAATGATGTTATGTATTAATAGGAACTTCATAAATCCAGTGATTTGTACTGAATTTGGGACCTTCTGACTGCTAAACCTTATGCATAATATTGAGATTTTGGAAACAAACAGTAATTGTGAATAGCAAAAATGAACTCATGCTTTATTGAATTGTAAAGAAGCTCATATACAAAAACTATCAACTGAATCAGTTATGCTAACATGGCCTTTTACAAGAATCGAGACTAACAGTAAATTAGTTAGAGCTGTTGGATGAAAACAAATTCTTCTCGCCAGAACTGAGTTGATAAGAACATTGTAAAATGGTACCGGATCATTAAGTCAAATGCATGTCGCATGGCTTAACTCCTTTTACTTCTTTCAGCTGTAAATAATTCTTGTTTCAATAGCTGCTACAATACATAATGCTCAGTAAGTGTTAGGAAGTCTTGCTGTCTACAGCTTTTCATGAATTGCAAACATTTAGATCTTTGTTTTTCTTTTTGACATTATCTGTGTTTCATTAGAAATTATACATAAATGAAATTCTAAATGTAGGAATTCAAGGGTAGGACTGCTGGTGTCAAAGTGAAACCTCTAGTGCAGGTGATGCCTTTGTTGGTGGAATTCTCAGCTGCTTAGCATTATAGAATTTCTTTTGCTTGTGGACTATGAGATCTTGGTTGGATAGAGGGAAACAGTAAAAGCCATTTGGAAGGTAGTTCTTGGTTGTCACAAAGCATATTTATCTCTTCATACAACTAAATGTGCATGCGTTTTTCATGTATAATTTGGTAAGGTCAAATTGGTTTTTGTGAAGATAATACTGAAGTGTTTTGAGTTGGACAAGTTCTTTTGCCAAAAAAAATTCCTGTTTTCAAGCTATGCACTAACTTGGATTGGTTTCTCAGTCATGATTAATACTTCTCAATACATTGTACTCTTTCAATAGTTGTGAGGATTTAGAATTTATGGAGTAAGGGCCTGATTTTTCTGATGGCTTGATTCTTTTACGGAAAACTTTGTTTCCTTTTCCTTACTGCTTCTCAATTTCTTTAGATGTTTATCGTTGCACAACATTTTGCTGTGTCCTTTAGTTTTTAACTAAACCTTTGATTAGAGAGGAAAGAAAACCCATCCTGAGAAAAATGGTTTGCCTAAGTTAATTTGTCAACTAAATTTGGAATTTTAGAAGTTATTCTTCATATGAAATATTTATTACCTTATTTCCTTGTTATATGTTGAGCATTGACCTCATTTTCATGTGTGTTTGTTTTTCTTTTTCTTCTTTTTGCCCCTCAAGGGAGAGAGGTTTTCTCAAGCAGTTAAATCCTTAGAGTTTGAAAGACATCTCGGTCCTTATAGTCTTGGTCAACATGGAGAATAGAAGCGCTTGCCCAATTACCTTTTAAAAATCTCATTAAACGGATTAATATTTTAACTGCTTAAAGTGGTTTTCAATTCATAATCCACTGGATTATTGGTTATTGCTTTTTGATGGTTGATGATTAGTGTATTTCGTTTGCATTTCCTTCAGTTGCAGATTTTTTTTTAAAATTTAATTTTAATGTCTAATATTGTTTTCTCTGATTTCTATGCAAATAATATAGGTCGATTGATTGGACCTGATTGTCCGTGTTTAAAAAATTAGATGGAGAAAAGTTCAGCATCAGTATGGAACAAAGGTTGACCTAGATATGTCATTAGGCTCTTGGCAAGCAATTGAAATAGAAAGCTTGAAGTATGCCAACATTGTAACAAATACGGAGTTATTGGATTTTCAGTAACTTGTTATTTCATTGATCTAACATACTAAAATGTTCGATTTTTCTCCTGATTGGATGTCAGTGTTCATTGCTTCTTGCTTCCACTTTTTGTCAAGAAATAAAGAAGAAGCCTTAAGAGGCTACTTATTATTAGTAGAATGAAGAGTACGGGAATGAAAAATCAGGAATAAATGAACCTTTAGACCTAAATTTCATTTCTACACATGGGTGAATTCTTAGACACTGGGAACACGAATGAGCTTGTGTTCCTATTGTTCTCCTCTTTTTATTCCTAAATATTTGATTCTCTACTTGTTGTCCAGCTTGATATTATTTTTATTATTTGTTGGAATAACACTTTGAATTTTGGGGATCACTATAAATTAAATAGACGGTTAAATATTACAATCAATCTGAACTTTATAAACCATTCTACTAAAAATTTTGCTAAATTTTCCTCTCTTAAATTCTCATCCATTCCTGCATAAAATCTTGAAATGAGGAATATAAGGAAAAAAACTCTTATTAAGTAGAAAAATTTGTGCGGCAATTTTACAAACAACAACAATTGGTCTTCAACCTATGGCTGAAAGATTTAACCTTATATCCAGAACTTTTCTCCAATTCTCACTTAAACAAACCTTAATTTCAACCAAGTTAGGGTAATCTATATTGTTTTTTTTTTCCCTTCATTTCACCTATTTTAGATCTGTCTTCAGAAAATATGAGGTCAGAAAATCCTTTTTTGCTGCTTCCTCCACCCCCATTCTGGGTTGTGGCCTTTGCTTTCTTTTTTTCCTGCAGGTTCAATGTGCTCAACTTTCCATATTGGTGCATATGCTGATTACATAGATGTGCAAGTAGACTGGATTTCTTTTCAAAAATGAAATACTTTTAATTTTTAGTACTAAGGTATTATAGTTTTGGCTTATTTGATTTGACAAGTTAATTTTAATTATTTGTGCAATAATGAAATACTTCTAGATTTTTAATATTCTTTTCTAATGTGTGTTAAGAATATTGATTAATGCTAGTTATTTTATATTTTAATAATTAAAAAAAATATTGAATCATTCATTAAAATGAATGGATATTCAATTATTCCGCATAAGTTAAGTTTTGAATGGATTCTAGCTTCTTGTCTTATCTCAATTTTATATGATATTATTCTACTCACTCTTTGGGGTGCAGTTTAGGGTGGTAGGCCTTAGAATTGGCCTTGCTTTTGTGACTTTATGTTATCTCATGGAAGATGGTTAACCCCATTTTAGAATGATATGTTAGGCAGTGAGCAAAGACAGGTAAGCAACTATTATATATCTATCATAGTGATGAGCCCGACACTAAGTAATATCACCTATCTTACAAGTTTGTGTCCCTAAGTAAAACATGTTACTGTTTGCACAGTAGAGTCTTGGTATAAGTTGTGGTGATTGTAGACAATAAACAAGGTATTCAATATTTTAGTTTTCGATATTCAGACTCATTTATCTGGTGCCCAATACCTTTTTCTATTAGTGTAGATATGTTGCAGAGAACACTGCTCTTTTATTACAACATAATTATGTGAAAGAATGGTTTTGCTTGGAGAGAAAGATAGAAGGTGTTTTGTTGGGTGAAGTTAAGATACATGGTTTGGCTATCAATAAGGAATGGGTACTCTTTAGATCTTCTTTTAAGAATAGTTCAGGTTTTGGTGTTTTGATTACTTGCAAAACAGTGTGATTTTGGGAGCCCAAATTGGCAGATAAGTTGTAATTCTTGACTTTCCATTTGTTGTTACATTTTATGAAAGGAAAAGATGAATAGATTGACATATGTCTTTCCCTTCTCGTAACACACACGTGGCACTGTGTGCTTTTTTGTGAAAAGGATAGACAAAAAGAACATTCAACCAGCCGAGTTTACCTTAATGGGACATTTAGCTTGTGTGAGTTAATCTTATCTCATGGTTTTATTATGTAAATTGTTAATTGAATTTTATTTGACTTCAATTTTGGGTAGTCAAGAATATATCATGAAGATAAATAGTGTACTATCATTGAGGAGATTCAATTATTCTACTTTTCTCTTCTTATACTTTTGTTAAATTGTTATCATTTCCTTGTACAAGTGTATTTATTTCATTTGGTGAAATGGTGAGTCTCACTTTTCAATGTTATTCTGTTTTCTTGCTCATAATGTGAACTTGTGGATTGTTCTGGTAGTGCATAAATGTTTAGTGTTCTATTTTTATGTTTAAACCTAAAAATAGTTGGTGTAAACATCATGATTCCATTTTCTCTTCATTTTGTTTATAAGCTTTTTGTGATATGTTTTGATTACTAATTAAGATTATGATTTTGACCTTGTAAAAAAAAAGGTTGTAATCTGATAGAGGAAGCATGCATGATCATATTTTACTATTTGTCACATAAAGCTTCCATGAAAATATTGCCAAATTGCACTAATAGTGATCAATCTAAAATTTACTGTTTGTTCTGTCATTTCAGTTACCATATCATGTTTGGTAGTCATATTTGTTGAGTAGTTGGATAAGACATCTTAAACCTGGCAATCTCGTTGTACAGTTCATTTCTGTACAACTGTTGTTTGAGTTAGTTTTGTAGCTAATTGGAGGTATTCTTATGCATTATAGTCACTTGCAACTGCAATCACTGTTTTTTACAGAGTGAATGTATAGGGTTAGATATCTTGGCAGCTAGAAAACTATCAGACAAAAAAAGTTTGCAGTAAGACAATATTCTTAGCTATAGTTATGTACTTTTCTAATACCTCTTTCTTTTCTGATGTTTAACAAATTTTGTAGTTCCAACGGACTGACCTTTGGTTAATGTTTGGCTTTTGGTTGAAATTTGTTGTTCCTCCAAGTAATAGCTAGGAGTCTTTGGTTAAGCCTCAAAATCACATTATAGATTATTTGTGTCTGCCTTGATTGCATTTTAGGAGTTATTCTCCATTGGACAAGTTGACCAAAATTTCATTTTTGATGGAATCTCTCTCTCTCTCTCACATAAACCCATTATCGTGATTCATAAAATTGTATATTGTTACAATATATTCTTAATTTAATTCATGTAATAAAAGTTGAGTGTTCTACTTTAATTTTAGGATTCATCTAATATAATGGATAGGTCGTGGATAGATGAGCAAAATAGATTAAGCACAAGATACTTGTAAGGGGTTATTAATTTCTTTAACTTTGCTATAAAATCCTCTATGGATGGAAAGCTAGCATGTCCATGCATTAAGTGTGTCAATGGCTTAAGATTTACTCGAGATGTTGTAAAGACTCATGTATTAGACAATGGGTTTTCTTTAAGCTATAAACATTGGTATTGTCATAGGGAGTTGTTTTCATCAACCATGGAATGTAATCCATCATGCTATTCATAATCAAATCTTGGAGAATCTAGTTCTGGTGCACGAGTTGGGGTTCAACAATTCCTAGAAGACATGATAACAAGCCATACAAATATTGGAGACGCAGGTTTAATTGGAGACAGAATGGACAGCTATGTCATTCATAATGCCACAAACATTCAGTCCCATGCAGAACAATTGAATGATGAAGCATTAAAGTTTCATGATCTTTTAAAGAAAAGTAATGAAAAGCTTTTTGAGGGGTGTAGAAAGCATAGAAAAATCTCTTTCATTATAGACTTATTTCACAAGAAATGCAAGCATGGATGGAGCAATGAAGCATTCAAAGGGATACTTAACGAACTCAGGGAAACATTACCAGAGGGAGAACAATTACCAAAATCATCTTATGTGGTCAAGAAGATCATTTGTGAACTTGGTCTTGGTTATGAGAAAATACATGTCCTAATAATTGCATGTTATTTTGGAAGGTGAAAATAAATGATCAAGTATGTTCTATTTGTGGTGCTTCTAGATGGCAGCTAGAGAAAAATGATTATGGCAGTGACTCATCAACATCAATGAGAAAGAAGAGAGAAAAAACAAAGAAACCAATAAAAGTGTTGTGGTGGTTTCCCCTCAAACCAAGATTTGAAAGATTGTTTTAGTCAACCGACTCTGTCCCTCTTCTTTACTTTACTTTATATATGCACAATTTCTTGATAGTGATTGGAATGCCGCCTATGCACTTGCCTTGACTACCTTTATTTGAAGTTGTCTTTTGATGTCAGTCCAGTGGATCAGTATTTTCCCATTGAAAGACTCTTGCTAAGGAGTGGAACACTTTGAGAACCATCAGCCTTTTTAAGTTTATAGGCCTTTAGTATGTGTTCCAAAATAGCTCCTTTAAGGCGATGGCATCATGATGGGTGTATTGATGATGGATATTTAAGGCATCCTGCTGATCCCCCAGCCTGGAAAGAGTTTGATCATCGATTCAAGGATTTTTCTAAAGATCCACGGTATATTCGACTTGGTTTAGTAAGTGATGGCTTTAACCCATTTCGAACAATGAGTATTGCTTATAGTACATGGCCAGTTGTATAAATTGTATATAATTTGCCTCCATGGTTATGTATGAAGCAACCATTTTTTATTCTCTATTTACTCATTCTTGGTCCAGAGTCACCTGGAGAAAAGATTGATGTGTTTTTACAACCTTTGATTGATGAGTTAAATGATCTATGGACTAATGGTGTAGAAACTTATGATGCCTATGTCAAAAATAAATTCCAAATGCATGTTGCATTAATGTGGACCATCAATGATTTTCCTTCATAAGGAATGTTATCTGGTTGGAGTACTAAAAGTAGATATGCTTGTCCATCTAGTGGTTTTAATACTTGTTCAATGTGGTTGGCTAAAGATGGGAAGTATTGTTTTATGGGTCATCGTCGATCTTTGCTTGATAATCATCCATTTAGACGTGACAAGCGCAATTTTGATAGTAAGGAAGAGAAAAGAAAAAAGCCAACACCAATGATAGGATCCATTGCCCTGAAGCAATTAGATGAGAAAGTGACAATAAGGGATGCAAATGGTGAAATTGTTGATAAGAGTATAGCATGGAAGCGAAAAAACATATTTTTTACTTTAACATATTGGGAGTTCAATTAGGTTCGACACAATCTTGATGTTATGCACATTGAAAAAAATGTGTGATAACTTATTAGGTACATTGCTCAACATTGAAGGGAAAACAAAGGACAATTTGAAGGCATGCCAAGACCTCAAGGATATGCAAATAAGAAAGGAACTTCATCCTGTGCTATTAGAGAAAGGGAGGAAGATCGTGTGAGAAAGACTGTGTGTTGGGATTTTGAAAAGAGTAAAAGTACCAGATAACTATTCCTCAAACATTTCAAGATGTGTAAAGTTGAAGAAAAGAAAATTAGTAAGACTGCAAAGTCATGATTGTCATATTCTGATGCAAGATTTGTTGCCTGTAGTGTTAAGGGGATCTTTACCAAAGAATGTCTGCAAAGCAATAACTGATCTGTCTACTTATTTTCGAGAATTATGTTCTAAAGTTCTCAAAATAAGTCGTTTAGAAGAATTAAAGGTGCATATAGTGGAAACATTGTGTCACTTGGAGAGGATCTTCCCACCATCTTTTTTCATTATTATGGTGCAATTAATTATCCATTTGGCCACAAAGGCAAGACTAGCAGGACCAGTACATTATCAATGGATGTATCCAATAGAGAGGTGTTCTATTGAACTTTTTCCTTTTCATTCACCTGAGTATTATATTGTTTTACTATTTAATTCTTACATCATTTTTATTAATTGCTTTTAGGTACTTGTTCACACTTAAATCCAATATGCAAACTAGGACTCATCTTGAAGGGTCAATTGCAAAATGGTATATAACAAATGAAACAATAACACATTGTTCAAGATATTTTGAAAGTGTTGAAACAAGGTTTAATAAACCATCAAGGAATGATTATGAAGTACTCTTTCCTCCAACTCAAGATGCTCTATTGCATTTAATAATTGTCGACATATTGGAAAAGCATTTAATGCAAATTTTGATGAGAAAACATGGATGCAAGCACACCGATATGTCTTATATAATTTAGATGCAATAACTCCATTAATTTTGTTTTTTTTTTTCTCTTTTATAGTTGATTATGATATGTGTTAGTGGTGGTTTGTAATAGTGGTGGTTTGTAATTTTTCTTACAAATAATATTACATTCTCTGTAGGGAGCATTGAAGTCTAATCAAGAGGCAAAATCGTAGCAAAAATCGTAATTGTGGGATTTCTGAAGTGGAGTTAGAAAGAATTCATCTTTCAAATTTTAATGATTCGTTTGACTCTCATGTAAGCATGCTAAGCCTTTCTTTTATTGCAAAAGTTAATGCTAGAAATCTTATTTGTTTAATATGCAATTTAAATGATTTATCAGGTTAATAGACTATTGGGGTTAAAAAGTCTAAGGGTCACTAACCAAGTTAAATGGTTGGCTCAAGGTCCAGATTTTGTAGCAAGAAGATGCAAATGGTATATTATCAAGGGTATTGGGTTTCACACCACAAAAATAGAGGGTAACAGAAAAACACAAAATATTGGTGTTATGGTCACTGCAAAAACATCAAGCTTAGAAGATGATATTGTTTATTAGGGTGTGTTGAATGATACAATTGAGTTGAATTATTATGAAAATTTTAAATTTGTGTTATGCAAATGTGGTTGGATTGATGTAGAAAGGGAAAGGGAATACAAAAAGATTCACTTGGTTTCACACTTGTGAATTTGTCAAATCTAATTCATACAGGTGTGCGTATACATGATGAGCCATTCATTTTTGCATCACAAGCATATTCAAGATGCAATGTTGTAGTCAGAACAAAGCCTCGTGATTTAAATGAAATGGGTGATGAGTTGTCCTTTGATTTTAACTGTGTGGTTCCTTTAACTGATGATACTGTGGTAGTTGGACCAAGTAATGAAGAAACAAATGAAAATTGGGTCCGAAATGATATTGAAGGCATAATTGTGGATGCAATAGTGGAGGAAAAAAGTGATGAGGTCTCAGATGATGAATAGTGCTTATGTCTCATACAGGGTACTTATTTCTTTTACTTATTCTTCTTTCTTTTTCTTTTTAAGAAATGTTGGTGCCTTATTTTTGTTATGCATTGATA
The DNA here is from genome assembly GCA_949677035.1 of Omphalea diandra. Lineage (NCBI taxonomy): Eukaryota > Viridiplantae > Streptophyta > Magnoliopsida > Malpighiales > Euphorbiaceae > Omphalea > Omphalea diandra. The sequence goes on along the minus strand of CATIWR010205911.1, from coordinate 23,090 downwards.
AAACAAATGTTCTGTTCGCTGTTCTTATAAGGGTGGTGTTGTTTAATGCTAGTTAATTTGTTTTTCAGCTAAAAGCTGTTGGACTTTGGAGGTGCTATGATTTTCTTGTTTTATCATGTTGCTAATGCTGTTGTTATATTGATGCTGTATTATTTCAAGAGCTTTTGCTTATGTTGAGCATATATTTTAATTTCCTTCAAGTTATGTTATATAGTTCAAGTTGTTAAGATAGATGGTTATTTGGGATGTAGTAAAGATAAATATTAATGCTTCAGTTTGTGTAGGTTCAAAAAGGCTGTACTTTATTATGTTGCAACAATGTGCCAAGTTAGATTATATTTTCGACAGGTAAAAGAAAAGAATCAACGGCTGCGTTGATGTGGATATTAGTGAAGCTCTTACTAGTTTGTTATGCTTATTTGCCTCTTTTTACGTTTAATTAAATAGCATATGTGGACAAAAAGATTTATTGCTTTGATTAGTCATATGATTGTTGCTAGTCCATGTTAACTTTTATGAATTTAGATGCTTGCAGACTTGGTCTTTTGCTTTCAAGCTATTGCTTGCGGCGTGTTCTGTAACAATGGCATAATTGTCTGACATTTATTGTGTGCTCATGTGGTGGCAAACCTACTCCATTGGGAACAAGTTCTACTCCTCTTCCCCCTCCAACTGTTGCACATATGCCTGGTCTTTCAGCTGCTGACCTTGCAGCTTATGGATGGCAGATGGCATTGAGCAAAATGGCTAGTGCACAGGCCCTTATGCATCCACCGGCTCAGCATGCTCTTAAGCAGGCAGTCATGGGAATGGGTGCTGTTGGAACTAATCAGACAATCTATGATGGTGGGTTACCAAATCTTGCAACAACCCAGAAACTTGTGTACTACCACCAGTAATGTACTATTAGGACAACAAACTTCCTTGAACCATGGTTGAGAGGAATAAATACTTGAATAACTTTAGGACGATATTTTATCCTTTTACCCTGGTGAGGTTCTATATTGTGTTACATGTCCTGCTTTGTGTGGATAATTTGATTTTCTTATCCTGGGGATTACAAGTATACAAGCATTTAGCTTTTCTATGGGCATGAGTATATTGGGAAGGTTTGAACAACTAATTTTTTTTTTTTTTTATATTGCAAATTTAGCTATTCTGTTGTGAAAACAATGCATTGCCTTGGTTTTGGTTCGAGATTTGCATTTGGCAGGTAACTGGTGATGGTTAGGCATTTGCTATTGAATGCCAACAGTAGGATGTTTGCAGGCGTTTGGTTGTCAACAATATCTATTGTCTACAGCCAACACTTTTAGTTGAAAAGCCAAGTTCTTTACTTAAATTCAAAAGATAACTTGTCATATAAAAAGTAATAAATTGGTTATATGCTATTCTTTAGATAGGCAAAGATGTTGAGAGTGAACGAGCATGAAAGAAATTAGTGAGTGGCAAATACACAATAGAAAGCAAAAAGAAAATAATCTAGTTAAGGTGTGCGCGCGCGTGCGTGTATATATATATATATATATTAGTTTTATTAAATAATCCACTCAATTAGTATATAGTATTAATAATTACTACTCATAATAACTAACAATTAGACTACATATTAGTTATTAGTTGTAAATTAATAGTATGCATTAACAATATTTTAATTTAACAGTAATTAGTTAATTATTTTGTTGAAATTACTTCAAATGATTAAAAGTGAGAAATTTAAAAATAAAAATGTGTAATATTAATAATTATTACTCATAATAATTAATAATTAGATTTTATTTTTTTTATTAATATTAGTGAATTAGTAATAAGCATTAATAATACTTTTTAGTTTATCATTTAAAATATAAGTTATTAATTATTTTTTAAAAAATTATTATTTATTTATTTTAATTATTGAATGATTAAAAGCCAGAAATGTAAAATTTATTTTATTTTGATCTTAAAGATTAAAAATAAAAATTTAACTTAATAAATTAAAATTATTGATTATTTGAATTGGTATCAAATCGAATGTAACCACTTCGAAAGAATTGAAAAATTGAACCAGATCATTCTAAATTTATATGAAGTTAAATTGAACTAAACTAAAAATTCAAAATTCAAGTGGATATGAGTTATTTAATTTAACAAACAGATGTTTTAAGGATTTATTTGTTTTAGATTTCATTTGAGCTTGAAATTTTTTATTTGTTAAATTAAAGTTGTTAAGAAATAAGAAAATAAAATATTTTTTTTTTGGCCAAAACCAAAGAATTTTGTATTAATACCAAATAAACTTTACAACACGCAGCTACATAAGCTATGAAAACAGAAAAACAAACGAAACAATATTAATTTATTTCCAACTGTTCTATATTTGTATATTTTTATATCTCAATCTAAATCAAACAGCTTCTTTAATCCTCCTGCAAACTAATATCTCACAGCTGATTTTTTTCGAAAGATTTACTCATTTATGGCATCCCAAAGGCACAAGAAACCAAGCAATAAATGAATCCTTCCTACAATGAAATCTGTAATTCTTCTATAAAGCTCACCACAATGCTCCTTAGATATTTTTGAAGTTACCAAAGGAAGATCCACTGGTAAAATAGACACAACACTCCTTTTTCTTTTCTTCGAAATCTCATTGACGAATATAAAATCCAGCTCCAACTATTTGCACTTATCTTTGAGTGCAAATAGATTATATTAAAGGTTTCAACTATTTGTATTCGCTTATAGAGTATAAAAAGTTTCAAAAAGAGTTTAAGTAGCTGAAATTATAAAGCCCTATTAGAATTTGGTTGCAAACCATATGCATTAATAAATTGATCCAAAATAGACCTAATGATCTTCATAGATTCTAAATCATCATTACATAACACAAATAGGTCATTAATAAAATACAAATAACTCAATTGGAGTTATTAACACCATATATGAAAAGAGAAACCCAGCCTAGTATACAATTCTCTAGAAATTGAAAGAGTTAATTATTTTAAATATCTTGATATTTGTTTTATTTAACTAAGTCATCATTCACTTTTTAATATTATATTAAGTCATCCTCTCGTTTACTCTATTACACTAAAAAAAATTTTAGTGTTAAAAAGATCATTTTTACGTTAGTCAAATAAAATCTAATCAAAAGTGAGTTTTGTATTTTATTGAATTATTTACTCTGAACTTCTTAGTGTTTGTCATATTTAACTAAATCATTTTTTACTTTTAAAAATATTATACTAAGTCATCTATTACACTAAAACGTTTTTACGATATTCATATAAATTTAACATAAAGACTTTTTAATGTAATAAAATAAAATATGAGAGATAATTTAGTCTAATATTGAAAAGTGAATAACGAATAATTATAACAAACGTTTGAAAGTTTATAATAATTAACTCAAATTGAAAACCATACAACAATATGTCAATAGAGTCCTATGATAGTGTCACAAGCCTTTTGAATATCAATCTCTAAAGAACGACAATTATCCTTATGTTTGTGGTAATCCCTTATAATTCATGAGCAAGATTTTTTATTTTCGATCTCATCTTAAATTAAAGATTTTTTATTTTAAAAAGTAATTAATTAGTTATATGCTATTCTTTAGATAGGCAAAGATGTTGAGAATGAACGAGCATGAAAGAAATTAGTGTGCGGCAAATACACCATATAAAGCAAAAAGAAAAGAATCTAGTTAGGGTGTGTATATATATATATATCACTCAATTAGTATAGAGTATTAGTAATTACTACTCATAATAACTAACAATTAGACTACATATTAGTTATTAGTTCTAAATTAATGGTATAAATTAACAATATTTTAATTTAACAACTAATATATATGTAATTAGTTAATTATTTTGGTGAAATTACTTCAAATGATTAAAAGTGAGAAATTTAAAAATAAAAGTGTGCAATATTAATAATTATTACTCATAATAATTAATAGTTAGACTATTTATTTTTTTTTTATTAATATTAGTAAATTAGTGATAAGCATTAATAATACTTTCTAATTTATCATTTGTATAAGTTATTAATTATTTTTTAAAAATTATTATTTATTTATTTTAATTATTGAATGATTAAAAGTGAGAAATGTAAAATTTATTTTATTTTGATCTTAAAAATTAAAAATAAAAATTTAACTTAATAAATAAAAATAATTGATTATTTGAATTGATATCAAATCAAATCTAACCACTTCGAAAGAATTGAAAAATTGAACCAATCATCCTAAATTTATATGAAATGAAATTGAACTAAACTAAAAATTCAAGAAAAGATAGGTTATTCATTTTTAAAATTCCTAAAATTAAAGATTTGCAAATTTTGTGTCAACTGTAGATCTTTAGCTATCAATTTATGTAATTTGTTGCTATAAATTTATTTAGTTTAACTACGAGCATTTTCTCATTCTACGCGCATGGATATAGATTCCATTTAATTGATTTTGAGAATTTGTGCAGGATGAAAGCGAAAGTGATGAGCTAATGGGAGGCTGACACATGGAACTCAGGACCCACATTGGGACGGACCAAGTCAGCATAAAAGACATTGACCTCGTCACTACTGGTGTTAATAACGAACAGACATACGATGTTCACTTTTGTCAGAATAATTCACTTCAGATGCTAAAGAAAGGCGTTGGTATAGAAACTCTAGGCCTTGTCGATATGCAAATGGGCATTTTTGTGATCATTGCAATGAACACCTCAATATATGGCAGCAAATTCATTATATTAGGGTTGAAATTCTATCAGCTCCTACTTGTTTTAAAAAATATTTTCGACGTAAAGAAACAAAAAAAAAAAAAAGCAATTTAGGATTGCTATATGATTTAGATATTTACATTTACTTAGTAGGTCAGAATATTTGACTGTATAGGTAAAGATAAAGATAAATAGAGAGAATGAATAAAGGTGAAGAGTGTCTCAGGAATCAGGTGGTGAATGGCAGGACAACATGTGAATTAGGGCTCGTGAATGTGAAAAATGCTGGAGGTGGAGTGTCTCTCTTCTAAACTCATGTAGACAGAGGCCACTTGTTTAGAATCCAAGGGGAAGAGAGAGAGAGAGAGAGTTATTGATTGAAACCATTCATTTCATTATTCACACACAGCCAAGCTCAGTTACTATCTATCCCTATGCTCAATTCCAATCTCACTCCAATTTTTAATCTGTTATTTTCACTCATTTTAGTGGAGTTTGCTGTGAAGATTTATTATCTTTTTTAAAAACACAAAGTGATTAATTTTTTTTAAATTAATTTTTGGTAATTGACTGTTATTATGCAAAAGTATTTTCAAAAGCATATTGATTAATATTGTTTCATTAATTCTGTTAATTCAATTGATTTGAGTAGTTAAAAATTGGCTAAATTACTATAAACAATTTCTAAAAATTAATATTTTATAATTTTATACAATTCAAAAATTAGATAATAATTATAAAATTAATCTAAGTAATTTATTTATTTTTTTTTAAATTTAATCGATACAATTGATCCATCTAATCTGACTTTCAAAAATTACAAAAACAGCATTTCTTTTAGATGAGAAGACAATTTTAAGGGTCTCTAAAAATATTCCTTTTTTTTTTTTTTAATATATAATAGTTAAGAGAACCTCAACAGGCATACAATACATCATATCATAAGGTTTTTATGTTGGAGGAATTGAGAACAATTTTTTTTTTCACAAAACATTGACACATTCTTATTAGTTGGGTCAACTATATTAATTTTTTTCCCCTTTAATTTCACTTATTTAGGGTTGCATCCTAAGGAAAATATAAAATTACTAATCTTATATTATTTTTGTCTTAATAATTTAAAAAATCTATAATTTTGTGCTAATTTATCATTTTAATCACCATTTTTAAATATTATAATAATATTTTATTTTCAAATTTAAATTATAATTTTAGCTATTTGATCAAAATTGATATAGAAAATATTTTATAATAATATGGTATGAACAATAATTGTTTTGTGATGATATAGAAAGAGAAGAAATAAAATAATTTTCATATTACATCAGCATAAAAATTATTTTTATATCAATTTTGATTAAATTTAATCAAATAGCTAAATTTATAAATTAAATTTAAAAGTAAAATTTGATTATAACATTAAAATTATGACTAAAATTATAAATTAATGTTATTACATCATTAGTTTTCAGTTTAATATTTTTAACTTTTTAAGAAGGAGGGCGTACCCTCTAAAGATTAATGAGATGTTTATTACATTAAACCAAACATTTTAATCCAAAGCTATTTCACTAGTTGTAAACCAGCAAGATATATGAATTTTTTTCTTAAATAAATTTGAACTATATAATTATGAAAAATATAAATCTAAGCTTTTTCAAAAAATATATTTAGCATATATTGATAAAGAAATTAAATTCTAATAAAACAAATAATATTTGAATTCAATTGAAATAATTTTTTTCAAAAAAAAAAAAAAAAGAAGTTGGGGAGAAGATTGCAAACCAAGTCATTTTAATATATGAATTCATAAATATTTACATGAGATTTTTTTTTTTGAAATTGTGTAAATATGAATTTTTTTGTGAAATTGTGTAAATATGAAATATAAAGAAAATAAAATATGCTTTTAATATTTTAACAGAAACTCAAATTGAATATTAATTAGTACTTTAAGATAATAAAATGAACATAATTAAGGTGCGTTGTTGTTGTCTTGTGGTAGAGAAAGGGTAATATCTTCTACTTTAATAGCAAAAGGAGAATAGTTTTGTGTAAACACTTAAATCTTATATTTTTAATGCGTTTAGAAGTTATTTTTAGGAAATAACTGCCCAAAACAAGTAAAATCATACTTTTGGAAATATTTATTAAATTATGACAATATTTTTTAAATCATGGCAAATGACTCTGTAAAATAAATTCTTAATTCATGACTGTTGACAAAAAATATTAAAAATTTGTTTATTGAAATAAAAAGCAAAAAAAAAAAAAAAGGCATTCCAATAAAATTAATATTTAAATGCTTTATTCCTAATATGTTATTAAAATTATTTTTTTTATGATACGAAAGATTATATTTTATAAATATATTTCTTCTTACATAAATGGATCTTGGGTGTGAAAGTGTGTTTTAACTTTATGAGCTTAAAAGTTGTTTTTCAGGAAATAATTGCCAAAAGAAAAGGTCAATCATATTTTATGAGAATATTTCTTAAAATTATGATAGGATGAATTTCTAATTTATGAATTGAATAATTCCTGATTTGCAAGTCATAATTAATGTTTTCTAACATTTTATTTTTATTTCATAAAAGCGATAAATTGTAGTAATATAAAAATTTATGTTAGTAATATAATTATTTCATAAATGACAAACACATATTTAAACCTGAATTTGGGATCAAAATTAATTATATATATTAATAATTTCTTTTTTCTATTATCATAATAACTAGATAATTTTAGAATATCTGTTTAATGACTTCTAATTCAGTTTTATAAACATATAATTTTCTGCCACCTTATCCATGGAGTTATCAAGCAAAAACCCAAAATGTAAAGTAAGATTTTTTCCAATAATAATAATAATAAATATCTGAAATCACTAGTTTCAAGTTTTTAACACTCACTAACGGTCACATGTGCATGAAAAACTCTCTAAACGTGACAACATTTAAACCAAACTGCACTCTCACTCCCTACTTATCCCGCGCCCTTTCCTACCATTTTTCTTCACTCTCAGACACACTCCCTTCACTTAGCTTCTCTACTCTTTCCCTCCACCATGGAAAATTGCAAGAGATCTCCATTGAAGCCATGGAAGAAAGGCCCAACAAGAGGCAAAGGTGGCCCTCAAAATGCCATGTGCGAATACCGAGGAGTTCGCCAAAGAACTTGGGGTAAATGGGTAGCAGAAATCAGAGAACCCAAGAAAAGAACCAGACTATGGTTAGGTTCTTTTGCTACTGCTGAAGAAGCTGCTATGGCATATGATGAGGCTGCTAGGAGATTATATGGATCTGATGCTTATCTCAATCTACCTCACCTTCAGCCTGCTTCTAGCTCCTTTAATAATCCTCTAATTATGAATAAATCAGCATACAATAAATTTAAATGGATTCCTTCCAAGAATTTCATTTCCATGTTTCCTTCTTCTTCTTGTGGCTTGCTTAATATACATGCACAACCTAGTGTTCATGTCATTCATCAGAGGCTTCAAGAACTCAAGAAAAATGGGTTTCTTGGACAGTCTTCTAATTCTAGTAGTGTTTCTTGTTCATCTTCTTCTAAATCAAGAAATGAAGTAAAGATTGTAACTAGTGAAAAAACCCATGACGAAAATATTCTAATAATGGAGAAAGATAAGGAAATAACATCAGAAAAGATGTTGACATGTCATGAAGAGAAGCCACAGATTGATTTAAATGAGTTCCTTCAGCAACTTGGTATACTGAAAGTAGATAAGCAGCAGGAGCAGCCAGATAGCAATGATGATGATGATGATCATGCTACTGAAGAAAGTCTTGTGGTGCAAGAATCTTTACTGAAAGATGTTGACGAGGAAAATAATCTTGGAGCCTTGTCAGACAATAGTTTCAACTGGGATTCTCTGATTGAGATGCATGGAATTGGTGATGGTCTGCATTCAGGACTAGGAACAGAATCATCAGGTAGTTTCCAAGTTTATGACGTCCAAGAAGAGCTGGCTTTTCCTGGTTCCATTTGGAACTTCTAGGAGCTAGCTGATTTTTGTAGCGAGAACTACCTCATTGTTGGTTGTTTTAGAAGTAGAAAGGACTATTTGCCGCCACTTATTATACCCTGTAGTTTAGTTAATTTGCTGTAGATCTATGGCAAGTTCTAATGGTACTAGACATTTCTGTCAATTGTGTAGATTCACTCTCTGTTGCATTTGCAGTAGCAGACTACCAGTTCTATAGGTCTATGCTTGTGAACTTACCAGATGAATGAAACAAACGACAGTCAGTCCTTCCAACCAACAGAGGTTGACTAAAGAGAGCACTGAACAGTAAGAAATGACAGTTTGTCTCGATAGTAATGAAAAAAAAAAAACAGACATGGTCCTCGTGATGCTTCACATCCCTTAACAGAGTAGATCAAGAATATGCAGCCTTTTTCTGCAAAATCTCCCATAAGACTGAAAAGTTCTGCATTAATGACGACTGTTATGATAAGCCAACCTTTCTGCTTTTCTTCTCTCCTTGTTTTAATAAGCATGTTCAAGCCCCAACCATACAGTCAAAATCCACTGCTTTTAGTACAATTCCATATAACTGATACTTCCTGCGGTGAGAAAAAGTTTTGCCATCAGTTGTTTACTTGTAATGCAAAAAAAAAAAAAAAAAATAATAATAATAATAAATAAAATAAAACCCGGATAAGACATTTCTCAAATTTCTGAAGAAAGACCAATTACGATTGCTGGAGTTCTGTGTCCATAAATAATGACAAGAAAGATCAATATTCATGGATTTCTATTGCTTCAAAATATATCAGCGAGAGCATACCCTGTAGTCACTGAGGCCCCATCCTCTGGATCCATCGTCTGGATCTTTACTTATCATTGAGGTAGTCTGAGGCGCTTAGATACTCAATGTGCTCAAAATATTCAATCAATCGCTTTAAAAACCCATCATTGGTCACTGTCTCTGTGTTGCAGACAAGGCAACACTGCCTTCTTGCCCGTGTCACAGCCACGTTCATTCGCCTGTGGTCACTCAAAAACCCCTCTTGAAAATGTCCAGGAAAAATTATAATCCAACTGTTAGATATGCTTACATCTAAAATCTAGCAGAACGAAAATACAAGCCAAAAGAAAATGATTGGAATACCTCTTTCTTTGAGTTTGATCGAACCATTGAAAGAATGATGGCCTCCTTCTCCCTGCCCTGGAAACCATCAACCGTTGAGATCTCTAGATCCTTAAGCTTATCATCATTGCTCTTCAAAATCTTCTGCAAGACAACCTGTAGAATCAATCGCAGCATATTTATGGAAAAGCAATCCAAGAAGAAAGAAAATTAGCATGGATAAAGAGGGCAGATTTTTATATCTGCATCCATTGTTAGTCACTCGCTAGTATCTACTGAATAAAGCTCATAGCAACTAGAGAATTGGTAAATCACAGATTCTTATTTTACCTGTGCAGCATAAGGGGAAATTATTCCAATATCAGATGCCTCAACTCCACTCTCAACAAGTCTCTTGGCATGGGCCACAGCAACCTCAGCTTTTCCCTCATTCAATGTACTATCTTCATCCTTCTTTTCTTCCATGTCACATCTGAAATAATAACTTCAAATCCTCATTAACATTCTAAGTAATTGATGTAATTTTTTTTTCTTTCAGAGAAAATGCAGAAACTTTCTTAAACCACATTAGAGATGTATGTTTCATGTAATAATGATCTCCACTATCAGAAAATAGATAATTAAGCACATCACTTTTACTACATACCCAGCAATATCTATGAGAAGAAGGATCTGTTCTGTGGAAGAAGACCGCTTCACATGCTCAAGATCAAGAAGCATATGTGCAGCAATACTAGGATGGGCCTTGATCTGGAATAATCATTCACCATATAAAAGGGGGGGAAAAAGGGAAAGGGAACAGTAATAATAATAAAACTCTACTGCACCAATTACAATATAATAATTTTTTTTAATTCACTGAGTTTGCTACGTAACAAAATCTTAAAATGATTCTAGCAACTTGCTATTGTACAGCTCCTTAGACGACCAGTTCATGATAAGTTCATGCATGCGGTACTGGACGATAAGCATAGATGTAACTTCCTCTCCATAAAGGTCTGCAAGGCACTCAAAAAGGGTTCTTCCGAAACCTTTCTTCTCAGCTTCAACACTTTGGATGGTTGGAGGAAGCTGAAGGTGGTCTCCTGCAATCATACACCTTGTTTCCTAGATGAATAATAAATACTTGTCAATTGGTTCTTGGAGTGTTAACCCATGCTCTACATTCTAAATTGATCTAAGCCATAATTCATATTGTTATTGAATATTTATTATTATCAAATTTTCACCAGAGTACATCAAGAAAAGTACATATACCAGACAAACAGTCAATATGCATTAACCTGCCCTTCAAAACCTTATCCATGTTACAAGCAAGGTAAGAGCCAACAAGCTTTTCCCTGATAGTCAACTCAACTAAATCTCAGTCCCAAATATGTGGGTCAGCTACATGGATGTAGGTGATGTGAGACAACTTATTACATCCACATCTTAAACAATTGGCTTGGTCTGCAATTTCAGCGCATCGCAGCTTAACCTGTTTCGCATGCACGTGTGCACATAATGTGAACACACAGAGTTCTAGCAGACACCAACCTTGATCAGGTCTTAATGGAAGTGTAAAAGCAAGCTTCGATGCTCACATGATTTCAGGTTGTGTAGGACTATGGAGTGCACCATTACCTTTAATAAAGCAAACCAGCAAGCTATTTAAAGTGCCTGAGCAGCTTCATCAATAATGACCAAATTCAGTATTATCCAGCTTGTGAGATATGCACTGGTCAAAGTCGTCAACACCACCGCTGCATTTTTAAGTACATCTGTTACACCTAGCTGTTGTCTTTTTGTGTTCTTTGGAAAGAGTCCTAAGCTCCCTCTTGATATCTCTTCTGGTGCTCCTGTCCTTGGTCCTCAACAATTTTCCATTTAGTGCCTGAAGAAATGCGAAGAGGACATGTGTGAAAATAAAAGAAATTTTATTAAATTGTTGAAAGTGAAAAAGAAGCTCATTCTTGAAGAAATCTTCAGAAACAGGTGCCTGCTGATGTTTTGTAGTTAACTGATGGAAAGGATTAGCTGATACTAGTCAAGGCAATAGTATCTATAGTATCTAGCTGTCTAGCTTTCAGTTGCAGCAGGCAGCTATATCCATCTTGAATGCAATTCTAGATGTAATTTTGCATCTTGGCACTTTCTTCAAGAAGATATAGCTTACTTGAAAACAAGATCAACTTCAATCATGATCATAGAAAAGAAAAATGACTTCTCAGTGCTATCCTTCAACTAAGAGCTTTCTTGTGTATTATTTTGAGATTAATAAGCAATCCCCAGTATATATACCTGACCCTAAACAGTAGCAATGCCCTTGCATTCATAATCATTTTCATGGAAAAAAATCTAAAATGTAATAAATATTCAACAAGAAAAAAAAACTACTAAAGGAGAGACAGGCAGACAGACTTATCAACGTTTCAACGGAATAAACAATAGTTCACCATGCTTAGATGCGATTAACTACCAAGTATGATTTAAAAGGGACAAAATCTCCCACCATTCTCCAATTCAATGCTCCATTAAATAGAACCTCAGCTAGGCTGCAACTTGTTCACTTCATAAGATGTTTAAGTTTTTTTAAATGCATGAATACTGTATTTATTTATTTATTTATGTATTTGTTCATCAATTTTTCAAGTAAAATAGTCAAACTTCAAAGATATCTTCTCCACAAATAAAAACCACAATGCCGCAGAAATGTTGTAGCAAAAGGGGAAAACGATTTCAAAGAAAAGGAATGAATTAGGTCCTTTACTGCTGCAAATAATAGCAAGAATGGTCCATAGTCCAACATACATCATTTAACAGCATAGAAAATACACCTTACATTTGAAATAGCAAAAAGTGAAATAATTTTCATGGGAAGTTTAAGTGGTAATCTGAATAGTCTACCTTCATCTCGTTTCTGCGGTCATTTGCAAGAGCACTATTGTCCCCCTTAAGAACCTGAAGGCAGAGAACTCAATGCGCAAGAAGAAACCTTACCACACAGTAATGACGTGTTGTATTACCACTTTATCAGCCTGATGTAATACGTGGAGAACACAATTATGCATGAAAAGTATTCTGTCCAATTTCAAAGAGAAATGTAATGAAAACAAAGGAATTAATCATTCACATCACAACATTTAATAACTGGAAGACTATAAGGAAAGGTTTATGAAGTTGTAAATAGGAGAAAGGAATGTTATAAGTATACCCAAAAATGCGGATATGAGTTATCAGGCAATAAAATGGAAATAATTTGAATTACATAGAAAAATATGTGAGCTCTTATGCTCACACAAGCAATCTGTGACATGCTCCCAGCATGAATAGATGGAAAAAGATAGGCATATGATACATAGATATCCAAATCAAAAGTGACCTGCATGATTGAAAGAACATAGACATATGTACTTCATATGGAACATCATGAAGATAAGAATTCCATTATCCAAATTTTAATTTTTAACAATTTGACTACCTTGATATACCTGTGCATCAAATACACTGTCCAACACTTGAGGTAGTAAGCGTGCAGGGTGTCCCAATCTCACCAACTTCACTCTAAGCAAATTAGAAATGACCATGAGAAATTATATGCAGTGCTTATTACCAGACACTACCAGACACAATGAGAATACAAATGATATCTATTGGCACCATAGTTAACAGAAATCTACAGTTATTATTAAATACCAATATAATGAACAGGAAAATAATCCAAAAACAAATAACTTCAGTGCTTGTGCCAATTTTAGTCCCACCTTTAAAAGATTCATGAATCTTATGCACTCCAGCAATATGTTACTTTTCATGTACCTAAGCAGTATCCAGATTGATCATGACCAAATAGCTTGACTAGAAAAACAAAACATTAATTTTGGGAAGTTGTAATTGCATCCATTCTTGTGTACTGGATTTATGCCTGTGATGGACAAGTCGCTCAACAATGTTATCCACAGCAATATTTGAAGCAGCACATGCAAGAATCTTTGATCCACGCTTCACTTCTTGTAATATCATTTCCACCACAGTTGTGGTTTTCCCCGTTCCAGGTGGCCCATGCATCAAAATATGTTCTTTGATGACAATGCCTTTGTAATTGCCTCTTTCTTCACCAAAGGAAAAAGTATAAACAAAACAAACAAGGTTCTTTGGCATGTGGACACTCATGCAGACTGAAGAAAGAACTTGGAAAGAGCTGGATGTACATGTACACTCGGTGATAGGCTGATAGCCATCACACTTACCAACATTCAAAGCCAAAACACAACAGAAAAAACTTTCCTAAAGCAAGCCAATATATTTCACTAAATTATTTAAACTACTTTGGAGTCCCCTGATAAAACATTCACAAATGAAATCCTTGATTTTTCATAATATGGGAAAAAAAAAAAAAGGAAAAACAACAATATCCTCAAATGCCAAAGTAGATGCAGATTAAGAGAGCCAATTGAAGAATCTTAAATCAGTTTAGGGCAGTAAATAAGCCTCCAATGCCATCAGCTTTCAACCTCCAAAACATGATTTTATGAAAACGTCAAATGTAAATGAGGAACAAATAACAAACTGTAGGAATATAATTGCACATGCACACCTGAGAATGATCAAGATTAGAGTTAAATGGAGGGAATGTAACACCCTTGTTTGACATCATTGGCAGTCTCTCTCCAAAAAACACGGGAATTAAATCAGCAGCAGGCTCCTTGTACACACCTTTGCTCAACAGAATTAATGCTTCCTTCATCCTATGATATGTCACCTGCATAAAAAATGGAATTCTATTAACTTTTACTGTGACTAAATAGATCTGCACAAAAATGACAGGAAGCTTGACTATCACCCGACAAGAGACAAGCCAATTGGTATAGTTTACTAAATAGCAAATCTAAAATTCAAGAAAGTTGAACTGCTATAAGATTTGCTTAATCCAACACTTGACTACTCATGAACATAACAAGGAAAATTTGAATATAGAATGAAACCAAGAGAATTCAAGTTCACTCAGATATGTAAGTCACCTATTCTGTCATTTGAGGTTTGTAACAAGTAAAGCCAATATGAGAAACGCCTAAGCAATAAAAAAAAAAATTGAACTGCATACCTCATCTGCCAGTTTCTCCAAACGCAGAGAACTTCAATCCCTCTTCTGGCATATCATCAAAAGCAATAGTGATAGAGGAGTCCTATTCAATATGCAATCCGAATCAAGCAGTAGAAGTCAAGAAACAAAGATTATTAATGGCCAAACACAACAAGATTAACACTCAAAGAGCCCAATACTTGCCTCCAATGTAGAATTACCTTGAGCCAGTAAACCACACCTTGCCCAACCAAGAGCAGGAGATCCTAAATCAGCTTTATTAGGTTTCAAAACTACCACATCATGGGGGCTGAACTGAAATGAGGAAAACAGTAAAAAATAAGTTTCCATAACAAGAGAATGGGAATATGTAAACAAAACATGGAAAACAACAATCCACCGTTACCAATTGCAAAATTATTTTCGAGATTTCCCATCTTTAAAGTTCTTGCTGTGGATCAAAAATTAAAATTAGAAACCGTAAAACTAAAAAAAGGTTCGGTTTAGATTAGATATTTGATTTAGTTCATTGCAGTTAGTTAGAGGTAATGATGCTAGTTAAATTCTTAGCAATTAGAAATTACACATTTACTCTTTTTTGTTTCTTGCCTTTTTTCTTACTAATTGCAACTTTACATTTCTGAAAGAATACAATAGCCATCCTTCCCATTGTTTAAATTACAGGAAAATTGACAGAGTCACAAGCAATGTGGGTTCTTAAAATAATGGTCGATTGTCACAAATTTTCCATCCACAAACCCAAAGTTGAAACCTGAAAAGCTATGCCATCAAGATCAACTCACATTTTACAGTATAGCTCAGCATTGGAATAATTTACTTCCAAAAAAATCAAATTTAAAAAATATGAGGAAAAAATAATACAGCCACAAAAATCAAATTTATATCATTGTAATAGATTTCTCACTTTGTGAGCAGGAAGAACATCCCCCTTTATTAGATTGGAATTCAAGAAGAGTTTTCCCCATTAGCCCTGTCTAAAATTATAACAAAAAGAAAGCATGCAAGCAACAGTAAATAAAGATATAGAAAAATAAACAAAATTTGGTTATTTCATAAATACAATAATTTTCATTAATCACACAGCAAAATAACAACCTCTTACTTGTCCAGCACACATCAAAATGACTGCAATTTGGTATTGCATATAGTAATCTCCAAACAACTATAATTACACTTGCATACACTTGGTTTTCATGATAGCTGTTCAATAAGGATTGCCAATAAAGCACACAACAATAAAGAGCTTAATTGCACCAAATATCACTTAGCTTATGAGTGAATTTCACCAAAGTCAATAGGCAGTTCTGAAGAACAGAATTAGATTAAAAAAACTTTACTAAAATAAAGAAATCGAAACTTCATTGAAACGAAATGAAAATTGAGTAACTTCACTGATACAAATTGTCAGTATGTATTAGGACTGACATCAATGCTAAATGTATATGGCAAACCAGCAATACCTTAGCATCAACACACTTCAAATTGAGAATAGTAGAACCCCTCTTTTGAGCAGTATCGAAGTTTCTTGAGGCCCCAGAACTGATAGAAGCTGAAATCTTAGCTTCCTTTTAAACTTAAAAAATAAAATAAAATAGAAACAGATTAAATAAAACTAAAAATCAAGATCCAAATGCTTTAGTTTTCGAAAGATTAAATCTGTCCCTTCAATATTTAATTAGAAGTGGAGAAACAAGAAAAATAAATAAATAAATAAAGTAGAAACCTTTTCCAAATCTATTAAAGGGCCCATGATGGAGACGAATTCTTGAAGAGATACAGCTGAAGAACCTTTCTTCTTTGTCTTTTCCCTCTCCATTGCCTTTCAAACCTGCTGCTAACTTTTAGTCATTACCAAAACTAAAGAGCGAGAGCGTCACTGTCTTACACTAGTATTAAGAGTGTCCTAATCTGTTATTATAAGAAAAAGTTAAGGAATTAAATGTAATTCAAGCAACATTTGATATTAAAATTTAAACAATATTTAACTGACTCGTCTCCCGCTCTACCAAGTCCTCTGTTTCTCTCTTGGTTTTGCCAACAATTACTATCTAGCACCAGCTCTGCACTGTTTAGTGAGGGTAGCCCTACTTTTTTTGTTTTCTTCCATTCTTTGTGAGTTTCTACTAGAGGTTTATTTTGCCTTTTTTCTTCAAATCTTTCTTTTCCCCCTTCATCCAAATCATCCCTAATTTTTTCTTTATGTTGAGATATTTAATTGGAGGTATTGATGATACTTGAAGTTGTTCAAAATCAGCTATATTTCACACATTGTTAAAGTTCAATAAAATATTTTCGTAACATATCTGAGAAGATCGTTATTTATATTGTATGATAGTCTGTGCTCATCCTTTCTCTCTGATTATACTTCTATTACATGTTTGTTTGCTACCTGGATTTTGATTAGAGCACAATTTGTACGTTCAAGTTGTTGATTATCTTTTTCAGTAATTATATGTTATGTTCTTCTTAAGAGGAGACTTTCATGGTTGTTGGATCTCTAGATTTTTCTTTTATAATTGTGTTGTTATATACTGTGGATAGTAGATTTCTTGTACTTGATTTAGGCTTAATATACTTGAGCTAAGATCTTCTTGTATATTAATTCCTTATGCAATGAAATTATTAAAAAAAATCTCGTATTTTAATATTATATGATTTAATTTCTCATATTTAGTCTATTATACTATCAAATTCTTCTATTAATCTTTTCGTGAAAAATCATATGGTTTATTATTATAATCCCTATAGTTTGTCATCAAATTAAGTTATCTTTCACCTTCTAACTTTGGATAAAATAGTCATTTCGTTTGATCTGTTATATAATTAAATGTTTTTAATTTGATATTTTTATTAAAATTATTTAAAAAATTTATAATACTCTTAGAGCTATATTAAAATTTTCATATTTTACCATCTTTAATATCCCAACAATGTTATTAAATTTTTCAGTTTTGAAACAATAAGAAAAAAAGCTTAAACGCATTAATTATAATCACAATTAAATATACATTAGAATTAGAATTAAAATTAATTAGTAAAAAGTTTATCAAGTTAATAAAAAATTATTCTATTTTTTATTAAATTTTGATTAATTGATTTTGATTGTAATATCAATATGTATTTAATTATAATTAAGGTTAATTTATTTAAAATTTTTTTGTTGTTTCAAAATTAAAAAAAAAATCCAATTGATGAGATACTAAGAATAGTGAAATATAAAAGTTAATATAATATTAAAAGTATTATAGGCTTTTAAATAAACTAAAAAAATAATTTTATGATTTAATAGTATAACAAATCAAATAAATGGAACATTAATGTGCAAAAAAAATAAAAAATAATTTAGTTAAATATATTAAATCGTAAGAGTTGTAGTTATAAACTCCATATTTTTAATAAAATAAATTAATAGAAGAATATAAAAGTGAGGAATTAAGTCTTACATTGAAACATGAAAGACAATTGGTAATTAACTCAAATTTAAAATCTAATCACTCTTTTTTTTTCCTCGCCAACTATACTACCTTTTATAGTCCTTGAAAAATATGAACCCTAAAAGGAATAGAATTTAGTTGCAAATCATAATTGATTAATTATTTCTCCCATTTTTAAATTGCAGATTCAAGAAATTAAGCTAAATTGCATCGGTTGCTATTCATGGCAGTTGCAATTTCTCTTCCATTGTCTATATCTAGGGTTAAATGATTAAATTATTCTTTCTTTCTTTAGGTTTTTGTGCATTTAGGTAATTTAGCCAAAAGAATAAGAATGATTAATAGTGCTACTCATTTTTGCTAAATAATGTTATGCCATAGAAGATTTGCTTCCATAGTTGCAAATTCTCCAACTCATAATCTCTTTCCTTCAAAGTTATCCATTTTTATTGAGATGCTTCTCTAGCGATGAAGAAGTCAAAAGTCTAAGATTGTGTCTAACCTCATTAACAATTATGGATTTACTTCAAAGTCTACACACTTTTAGCTTTTAAGAATCTCCATTTTAAAAATCTAGCTAGAGTAGACTCTGTTGTTGCATCTGTCAAGAAAATATGGTTTCTCAAATACTCAAATTATTAGACTTATAATTGGACGCACAAAGCTACTTAATTAGATATTGAAAAACCCTTTTGCCTAAACTCCAATGTTTTTTGGTCTAAAGGTTTTTCCATTCTTAATATTGCCAAAATATTAATTGTTCAACCTGAAATTCTAGATACTAGCTTATAAAACCAAATAATATCTTCTTTTAATGTCATTAAAAAGTTTGCTTTCATCTAATTACAAAGCTATTTATGCTATAAAATAATGTCCACCTATTATAGTTATGTAGCTTGGGCCTCATATTATAGTAAATATCAAAATTTTGCAAGAAAGCAAATGGCCACAATCAAGTATTGCTTGGCTACTTTCTAAATAATCCTGCAACAATAATACAAAGCTCTAATAGATTTCCTAAGATTGTAAAACAAGTAAAGGGAATGGGATTTAACCATTTGTTTTTGTTATTGCTATCCATGTAATAAAGCAATGACCAAATCAACATGGAGAAGGAAAACTTATATTTATAAGAACTAGGGTGGTTGGCCTAAGAAACACATTGTTGTGGCTTTTAGAAATCATTATTGGTATACATTATAGATTTATTGGTATACATTATAGATTTTAATGACTTCTTCATTATAATTTTATGTTTAGGGACCTTACTATTAAATGTCAAATTATTGAGGGATTGTTAGTAAAATAAACCCTTGCTCAATGTTCATGTGTCATCTTTATGATCTTGGAGAAAAGGATTGTGCCCTAATGTTCAGTTGTATTATGTTGTCTAAATGTCTTATCATGCTAACTAGCTTGTTTTCACCATTGAAGATTCTTGAATAGTTGTTCCTGAATTAGTTCATGAGATCTTATGAGAAGGAAGTTTCTCATATATGGATGTTATGTCAGGCAAAGTTGAAATGTGAGGTAATAAAGAAAGATGGTTGAAATGATTTTAAAGCCAATTATAGGATGTTTGAACTCTAATCCTATTCATATTTTGCACAACTTAGTTGTAAATTAAAGTATTGGTAGTTATGAGTTTTGTTAACTTTTATCAAAGCATTAAATATTTGATTGGTGTTAGCATAAGCTTCTTTTTATGTTTAATGATGAAGGTGAAAGCTCAAGGATTATTGTGCCATTTTTTTTATATAGGGGGAAGATAAATCAAAATTATAAGGCATATCATATCATAAACATTGTGAAAAAGGAGATTGCTCAAACTATTAGGTGGATCATTGAACATGTGGATCATAATTTCCATTTTACTCTTATAATGTGCTAACCAAGTAATACTAAAGTTAGCATCTAAATACATATGAAGGACCTGCACTTGCTAAGCTTTCCTAATCAATAGCTTAACTAATAAAGTAGCTTTGTTCATTGAGTAGAGGTCCTTAGTAATCATATCCATAACAACCTTACTATACATTTCCAAAATAAATTTTCTAAAACCTTTATCTCATGCTAGAGACAATCTTAAAAAAAAATCCTCATAGTTTTACTAAAGTTGTAGACAAAAACTCCTATATTTGAAGCAAAACCACCAAGCCATACTCTAATGTGAGAGATAACTATCTATATTTACCATAGACCAAACAAAAAGAGGAAGTTGTTTATCAATATGTGCCAAAACTTTTATGAGTTTTATAACATTTGAATTTATTTGTATCTCCTTAGCATATATGACTTCTTTAGTAAAATTCATGATAGTGTGACAATAATCTCTTGGCCGAGTAAAATCATCATTGGGTAGGCTAGAATTCCTCCAAAACCATAAAAACTAATAAGTCACACTAAAGACAAGGTTTAAATTGATCCCATCAACTCGATCGTTAACATCTTTGAGATTAGTGAGTATCCAACTATTAACATCAACTATGAAAAAAATCTAAACCTTTTAAGATCAGATGGAATAATGTTATTCCACACTTGTATTCTAGGAGGATAGGCCCTTAAGACATGGGATATTGATTCTTAATCCATTCCATTGAGGGTCAAGCCACTCCATATAATCTCTTATTTTTTCTTTATATTAGTAAAGTATGCCTTGTTAATCAACATATATACCGACCTTAAAGTGAATTCTCCATTCTTTGAAAAGCCTTAAAAAATACATTCCTTTCTCCCTTTCCCACTATGAGGTCTAATGGCTACAATTTTAAATAAAATAGTAGTATGTAATAAATGCTAAAATAGTTGATAGCTCTAGTTTCCATTACTACAAACCATATTGCAGACCTTAATATCGACTTCATATAGCGAGAGTGGGATACAAACATAATTTTATAAGTTTGTATTATCTTATAGCTAACAATCCCTCTAAAATCGATTTTTGGTGTCATCCCTAATGTATCATTTAATACCTTCTAGAAAGTGCTTCCAAATTTGCTTGATGCCATTTTATGGCCAAGAACATCGTTTATCCTTGATCCATTCTAAAATAATATCTTTACATTTACAATACTTATTATTGATAACTATAACCCAAGGTGTTTCTAATATCCCAAGTCAACTTCATGAGAAAGCTTAGTCATCAACTTCAGATTATGAATTTCTAAACATCTAGTTTGCTTAGACATACATATTGAGTCCTACTTAACTAACTAGATGCCTTTATTGTAAGGGTCCCTTCTTTATTAAAGGGCTCACAAATGTTAAAAAAAATAGAAATGTGCCTTACAAGTTGCTAGGCAAGTGTTTGAATGCCTATAAATAGGCTTCTTCAAATGGTTTGTGGTGCGTGAGTGAATTCTAGAAAATATTTTTAGAAGAAAAAGAAAATATTGGTGAGAATTTTTTTTTTAGAGTGACAAAATAATGAGGTTCTTATTTGGGGTATTTTTAGGAAACACCTTAAGTGTCACTATTTTGGTGAGAGCTCTTATTATTGAGTGTTTGTATTATCTCTAGAATTAATATAGAGAAAACTTTCATGTATCTACTATTTTATAGTGGAAGTGTTATTCAGAGTTTGGCCTATAGACATAGCCTAAAATTAAGAGTAAACCACGTTAAATTATTGGTGCCATTTTTGTTCGTTATTATTTTTATTTTTGCACTTTTGCTGACTTTATACCCGTTGTGCCTAACAAGTTGTATCAGAGCCACGATGGAGGTAAGACTAGCAAAATGATTAGCTTAAATGGCACAAATTACCACATATGGAGAAATAAGATGAAAGATCTCCTATTTATGATGAAGATGCATCTACCAGTGTTTACAATAGCTAAACCCAATGAAAAGACATATGAGGAATGAGAATTTAAGCACAAGCAAGTATGCGATTTCATCCAATAATTTGTTGACAATGTGTATAACCACATCTATAATGAGACTCATTTCCAGATGCTATGGAATAAGCTTAAACAACTTTATGCATAAAAAACTAGCAATAATAAATTATTTTACTTGACAAAATTGATGAAATTAAAATAAAAGGAAGAGACTTTTGTAGCAGATCATTTGAATGAGATACAAGTGATTTTGGACAAGTTGTCTAACATGGGCATAAATTTTGATGTTAAAGTGTTTGCTTTAATGGCGTTAGCCTCTTTGCCAGAGTTGTGGGAAACTTTAAAGATCTCCATCACCAACATTGCAAATGGTGTAGTTAATATAGAGCTTGTTAAAAATAGGGTTTTAAATGAGGAAATGAGAAGAATATCACAAAAATCATCTTTTTCATCACAACCAGATGTTTTGGTGATAGATTTTAGAGGGATGTGCCAGTTTAGGGAATAAAAGCCTAGAGGAAAAAATAGAGGAAAGTCAAATAACTATGCTAATGTTGAATGTCATCATTGTAAGAAGAAGGGTCATATCAAAAAGTTTTCCCACAAGTTTAAGAATAAATAAAAGAGCAAAGGCAAAGAAGTGAAGAAACATGACAATAATGATGATGAACAAACAAATACCATAAATGAATTCCATGTTGTATATATATTAAATATATAGATTAAATATAATTATATATTATGTATATTAATTAAAAAATATAAATTATATATATATATATATATATATATATATATATATATATATATATATATATATATATATATATATATATATTCTCTATATATAAAGACAGACTCTCAATGTGTCGGAGAAAATGAGTATATAGGTGATTGAGTGTGGTGCC